>WYDI02023667.1:0-24062 GCA_009867235.2 Psittacus erithacus | reverse complement strand
GACCATGGATCTTTATTTATCTCATCTTAAAACTCCAGGTAACATCCCACTGAGGTGTTGTTCATCCCCAAAGCTGCACATGGCATCGGAGCATGAACAGGGATCCATCTGAGCAGCTTGTTCCTGGGCTTCACTTGCTCTGTTGACCTGCAACACCATGAAATGAAAGCAGAGACCTGGGTGAAAGCATGCCGAGCACCCTGCAGCTTTGCCTTCCAGACCTGCCCACATAGGATGGGTGTCACCCTGTGAGACCCAGGGTCACGGTGACACATGGGCTCCTGCTATTTCCAATGTTATGTTACACCTCAGGGTATGGAACTTTGCCTTGCATGAGAATGGGTGGACTGCCGGGCAAAAGGTTAATCTTGCCTAGGCCCTGTCTCCAGGGGCAGCTGATACCTAGGGAAGGATATAAGAAGAATCAACTAGGTTGCAAAAGACTTTTTAGATCATTGAGGCCAACCATTACCTGACTGTCAAGCCCATCACTAACCCATATCACTAAGGGCAAACTGACCTCCCCTCATGACTGTCCCTCATGATCTCCAGTCACAGACACCCCTTATCTGCCCCCTCATAGTGCCCCACACTGTATAGCTGCTGCCTCTACCCCTAATGGCCACCCCTTACATCCCCTCAAGATCTTCCCTTATGGCCACCCCTTGCAGCCCATGGCCACCCCCTCTGTCCCTTCACGATCTCCTCTCACCTCTCATGGCCACCTCTCATCTCCCTTCCCTCTGGTGCTGGTGAGAATGGCACATGCCCTACTTCCTCCATCACTTGCCCAGCCCCTCGCTGGCCTTGCCAAGCTGGATGCCATTGGCAGCGTGCATGATTTCAGTGGGTCTCTCGACCCTGATTGTGTGTCGATGCCCATGCTAGGATGCCCTTTCTCAAGGAGTTCCACAGCACCACAACACATTACTTGAAAAGTTTCTTCCTCCCATCTGCTTCGACTGACTGACTGAGCAAGCCCTGCTCACCTTCCCTTGCTGCTCAGCTTTGTCTGCATCTCCCAGCTACCCCTCGGGCATCTCTTCCTGCTCTGGCTGTCCATGAGAGATGTCTGTGGCTCACTTGCATGGGTAAGAGATGCTGTGGCCTGCAGTCACCTGTGTAAAGCTGTAGTCTTGTGATCCCATCCAAATATTGCTGAATCTATCTTTCTGGCACAGCTGTCAAGCCAAGAAACCCTGTTACCCCTCTTCTAATGAGGCATGGCACAGCCAGGTACAGAACACTCCCCTATACACAAAACAAGTGGCTGAAAACCAGACACTGAGCCTACAGCTGCTTGTCCCATCCAAGAGGTGTTTTGCAAAGCTCACCCCACCAGCTGACCAAAATCCGTCCTGTCATTACAGTGACTGACCCTCCAGTGCTGCTGTTTGTATGGTGCTATGTGCATCACCCGGGCTGTCACTGGCTCAGGTGTATGTGGGAAGCTGGCTGGAGAGAAGTCACATTTCACACACAAAGGGAAGGAGGGGAGGGTGGGATGCAGGGAAGCAGCTGAGCCAGTGGAACTCTTTGTGCGGCCATAATCACACCATAAAGCAAGGCAACAGCACCTGGAGAACAGCCCTTGCATGAGCCGGGCAAACAGGCCCCGGTGACCAGCACTGCTCAGAGCAAAGCCTGCTCACTCACTGCCCTGGACGGTGTGTGCTCGCGCGCTGCCTGCCCTCAGCGTCAAAGCTTTGCTCCTTTCTGTCCATGGAAGAATTGCTCCCTCCAGGTTTTAACTTTACATCTGTTTGCCTTCATTAAATATTAGTTGTTTTGTTAAAGAGGAAGGCCAATTGTTTTTGGCAGTTTGTAAAGGTCCCACCCAGTGGAAACGGAAAAGAGCAGAGGATGGAGGAAGGCTGGGAGGGAAGGTGTCACAGCCCTGCCGGGGGCATCCGCTGCGCTCTGCAGCATGGCTGTGGTCCATGTGCCCACACTTGCCTCACTTGGCTCCCTCCAGATGACCTCCCCATAGGGTCAGAAATCCAGCCAAGGGCAGAAGTGTGGGTCCAGACCCCATAATCCACCTGAGCTGTGAACCTCCATGCTGTGTATGGTCCATGCAGACACTGAGGCACAGGGGGATGCTCATCTCTGTCACCAGAAGAGAGCCTGCCATCGCTGGTGTTCAGAGATGATCAAGTGCCATTCCAGGAAGCACAAGCAGGGACTGGGAAGAGCACATAAGCAAGGCGTCCTCCCAGCAGCTGAAGCTGGTGGGAGAGACAAGCCAGACTTTGCCTCTCTCACAGCCCTGTCCCACACACACACACACTTCAGAGGAGAGCTGCAAAGACCTCTGTTCTCGGGGCTGGCCTCCCCCTGCTCAGTACGACTCCTCTCGCTCGCTCAGCAGCTCAGCCCTCAATCCAGGTTTACGTATAAATAAAAAGCGAGTGCAAAATCCACCCTGGGGTCTCTCCTGACTCCCACTTGGCTCCCTAATTGGAAAGTCTGCCAGCAGGAGATACTGCAATGAGGTAAAGCAGAAACAAACTCCCTTTATCCTGGGCAGAGGCGGCGTGTGGGGTGAGGTCCCCAGCCCAAACCACACCAGCTGGGAAGGACACGGAGCAGATTAGCATAGACTCAGCCAGGCTCTGGGCCTCCATCAGGGTCTGGAGGCTTTGCTGTTCTGCTGTGCCCAGAGAGAAGGGGCAGGCATGTATCAGAGAAGATCATGCAGCAGCTCATCCCTTGGGGCAGCACTTTGCAAGCCCTGACCACTTGATGCTTAACAGGGAGAGACATTAGGACAGAGATATGATCCCAGCACAGCACCGGGTAGGTGTGTGGCTCACACCTACATCTTCACAAAAACACCTGATTTTAAGGTTCCCCAATTTGTTCTGTGCACAGGAGAGAGGTTTCCCCAATGCATACACAGATTCCATCGAAACACGGCTGACCTACAGGGACACCCCCTCCGTTTGAACAGACTAAAGGAATCAAGAGTCAGACTCCCATCTTTATCTCCTTCCTGGAGGGGAAAACTGACCTGCATAGCTCAGGTCCTCTATTACTGTCAGCCAAGCCCCATGCCACAGATGGTGTTTCTCACAGGGGTGGCAGCACCACCTTCCATGGAGGCAAAGTCCCCACACTTCACCAGGCTACATTGCACCTCAAACACGCATATCAACAGCCAAGAGCCACCTGGCGCTGTGAAAGACAGCGAGGAAACCTCCTCCACCAAACCCCCATTGATTTTTTTTTGCTGCCTTCTTTAGTTTTTGGAGGCCCTGGAGGCACAAACATTGCCTCCAGTAGAAGGGCTTCAAAAGCAACAATGATCTCAGTACAAGCAGATCAATGTCCTAGCACTGTGTGTTTTCTGAGAAAATAACACAGCTCTTCTGCTCACGTTGTCAGGGAGGTTTGTTATGCACATTAGGATGCTATGTTTGCCCTGAGAGGAGGGGCTAAGGGATGTACAGGTTCATATTCTTTTGGTGTAGCATCACCCAGCCTCGACGAGCTCACCAGATGAAGAGATGGGGAAGAAGCCCAGGGAGGGAAGAGGAACAAGGTGTTGTTCGATAGCTTGTGAAGTCAAAACCAGAGTCAAAACAGGTTCCCTGAGGTAATGACCACCATTGTGCAGAATTGATCTACTCCCATGAAGAGCAGGTGAAAGATGATACTTCCTCTCTGAAAGCTCATCAGCATTTCTGATGGGTGCAAAACCCAGATAACTGGGAAGTTAAACTTCTTCCAACAGAAATTCAATTTTCTGACCATTTCTTTAGTGGTCAAAAAACAATCCTGACATATGACATACAATGGTATTGCTCACATTGGCTGTGTGAATTAGAGCATCAGCTGACCCAGAAAATCATTTATGCCAAAACACAAGCAAAACCAGTAAGATCACTGCTTTGATCATGACATTTGGAGCAAGAGGCAAGGTGAAGATGCAGTGGGTTCACATACATCTCCTACACACACAAACACTGTTTCTGTGGCTTTTGGAGAGTTTCTTGTACTCATTCCCATGATTTACCCTCTAAGATTGGACAGGAGCTTGCAAAAGCACCATTATAGCTATATTTTCTTCCTGGTGAGATACTGGCAGCTGAGTATTACAAGACTCTCCCTCCTACTAATCCTACTTCCTGGAGACATTTAGCAACTAATCTGGATTACCTATTTCTACTGTTCTGTGGCAAAAGAAAGCTCATTGTTTCAAGTCCTGTGGGCTCACTGCAAGGCGGTGGTCCATGGGAACATCCCCTTGTCTTCCTAATTTGATTTAGGTTGCTCCTTTGCCAAGACACCTCAAGTCTCACGTGTATTTAAGTGGGCCATGGCATGGGATCCAAATACAGGCTTTAGGTAGCGACATTATCCTGTTATAGCAAACCATCCTCAGACCTGGGCTTGCAGCAGGAGGATTACTACTGTTTAGCAGTAGCTTGTTAACAGATGCTTTAAGGAAATGCAGACAAAACAATGCTGACCCACAGCGTGGAGCTGGAGACACCTTCCTGGTCTGATCTAGACAGGAGTTTTCTACTTTAGAGCATCCCTTTTCAGGTTTTGGCCAGCCGATGTCACTGCGGGTCAGAGCATTCGGACAGAACAAGTCCAATTGACCACACCAAACACTGAAGCAAGCCTCTAGTTCCATTCAGCCAAGAAGCAATTAGCAGGAGTCAAGAGTCCCAGAGCTTCACAAGCCCAATGTGCCCAAGCTTGTGCATATAAAAGCCCTTGGTCTGCCAGTATTGGAGCTATTTTCCCAGCCCTCCTCCAGATCCTTGACTGTGTCATTTGTGAGGTGGGATGCGCAGAGCTGCCTGCAGCGCTCAGTGCAAGGTCACCATGACACCACCCATCTCTCTAATGCCTTTGTGAAGCTCTTCACATCCTTCTCGACAGTCTCCTCCATGAAACCTCTCAGGTTTATTCACCTTTCCGGTCACTGATGAGCTCTTGAGCAGAGGTCCTTACTCTCTTGTCACAAAAGGAGCTGATTCCTGGGAGGTTACAGCTGATTCAGAGGCCCTCAGCATAGACAGTGGCTTTACAGAGGCTCAGGATGGGCTCTGCCCCCCTTTCGCATGCACTACTCTGCTTGTGCTCATTTATTCCATAAACTGCTCTTGGGAAGGAGCAGCCTGGCTTTGTGACCAGGGATGACCTGCTCCAGAAGGAAGGATGCTGGTGGCTGTACCTAACGTCTTCAACTTATTCACTGAGCTAGGAAAGACAAAGGCACCAGCTTGTTCCCAGCAGCAGCGTCGCAATGGTCATGGTGCCAGGATGCTGCACTGCAGTATGGCAGTTCCTAGGAAAACCAGTTGGGGCTTGTGGTGTTTGCAAGATTTCAAAGCTGGTCGTCACAAAAGCTTTTCCTGCCTGCTGACCTACTCCTGCCTCCCCAGTATCCAGCCATCACTGCTTCATACGTGACTCCAGAGATGACAAGGCCCTTGCCTGTCCTGGCAAGCACTACAGGTAGGGTGAAGCTGAATTGCTCCTGAGCTTCCAGACACTTCACCAAGCTCTTTCCAGCTATTCTGGCCTCTGCTCTGACTGTTTGCTTCCATGCCTCCTGCAGCAGGGCAGGCAGTGGTTCTCGGACGCAATACACTATTGGCAAGAAGCACTGAAGCTGGGTAGCTGGAAGACAATCACCTTTGCTCTACATGGGTGAATGAAACCTCCAGTGTAGGGCAGGACCTTGCTGTAGACCTGGGTAGCTCTTCTGCCTGTGGGATCTTTGTCAGAGCAGCTTGGAAAACAGTGAGGAAATGGTCCTCCCTTTAGCACTGCCCCAGAGGGTTTCCCAGGAGCTGGGGAACAGGATGGGGTCAGCCTCCTTCCCTCCGAGCAGGGCAGCCAGCTCCGCAGGGAAGCACTTTGTAGCAGCTGAAGCAGCATCTCCTCCTGGTCCAGCAGGGAAGAGCTGACCTCCTTCAGAGCGGAAGCGCTTCACCAAGCTAAAATTAGGTTTTCTAAATATCCTGCCCTTGTCCTGTGGCCCCAGAAGAAATTCCAAGGCCCAAAGCCTTGTGATGGCAGCCAACACACTGTCCCACAGGGAAGGGAGGCCCCACGTTCCTCCTTCCAACCGCAGCGCATCCCGCCCTGGCTTCTAAACTGCCCCAGTTCTGCATCAACTGCTTCGTCTGTAGCAAAGGATGCATCAGAGCCTGTGAGTAAACCAGGCAGAGCAGCCCAGGACAGTGTCTACCAGAAGGATAATGTCATGTATTGTGCTTGAGAAGCCTGTTTGTGTGGTGAGGAAGGACCAGCCATGATCACTGCCTACCCTTTGCGTTATAGCACCCAGAACTCAGCCCCAGGTGGATCCTGTCCTTGCTGGATAACTTAGACGTAGCTCCCCTGCTCCCTATACTCAGCTGTTCCACTGATACAGTGCCAGTCTCAACACATGGAAACCAGGCCTTCGAAATCTTCCATAAGCTCATGCAACTTTGCATTAGCACATAGTCTATGAGCTTGAAGCCTACAGGCTGAGACCAGCAAGCCTTCCATAAAATACCTAGCAAAGTAATGGTAGCTTTGCATGAAGCAGAATGAAACACGAGTCGTCCATCTTCCCAGCTACCACATTTTCTTGGCTGAATAGAGCTTTTATTTAACCATAGCATTAAATTCAGCACCACCTGTTTTCTGCCTGTGTCACCAGGACCTGGAAGGAATGCTTTTCTCACAGCTTTCGATGCTATTTGCAAGGATACAGCTCCTAATTGCAGCTCTGCTATGCTAACATTTCCAGGAATTTTCATCAGGCCATTCAACACGAACCCTTCATTTCTGGGAGGTTCCCTTCTCTTAGGAAACTTTTTGCTATTCTTCTCCCAGTCCTAGAGGTAAATCAGAGAGAGATGGGAGATAACAATGTTCAATGTCTTCCTGAACCAATTTCTGAAACATTTTGCGTTCTGGGTCTATCAGCCCCCTTTGACTAATTCCTCCTTACTCCTCCTTAAAAAGCCACAGTCATTCCCTTCAAGACCACTTTCCAACTCACCCCTTTGTCAAACTCCAGCCTTACAGTCCACAAGCAAAGCTGAAAGCCCATCCCTACTTCCCCTATCCCGCAACTGATGTAGGAGAGTTGGACAGAGCCCTGGTCCTAGGTCTGGTCTAGCAAGAGATGCCCCATCCTCTCCCATTCCTTCCCCATGCTCCTGCTGAGTGGTTGAGTGATGAGAGCTCTCAGCCTTCACCCAGACGGTCCCAGCCTGCTGTCAGCACGGTGTCAAGGGTTTCATTCAGCACGTCCTGGGCAAGCCATTGCTCTGTACAACTTGGACCCAGCCCTGACCATTGCTGGTGGGCCTTGCAGCCAAGGGGCAGGTTCCAGCTGCCCAGCAGGATGGAAGGGCAGCAAGCCCCTGTCAGCACTGGTGGGGCTATGTAAGATGTGCAGCATCACAGCAGGCAGGTCCAGCTCACAGGTGTCTCCCTGCCCTACAGATGGAGTCCCCTGTCACCAGGCCACCAAAAACATCCCTGAGGTAAGCTGTGGGTTGACACACTGCCTGGTCCACATGAACTGGCAGCAGTCAGCAAACAGCATCCTGCAGCCTCTGCTCCCAGCAGAACCTCTCCCCACTCCTTGTCCATGCTCCCTTGTCCCACTGCTGGTGGATGTTTGCAGCTGGCTCATCCCACAGCTGCCCTTCTCAGCCAACACAGAGTCACTCTTCTCCCGCTTCTATCAGGACACCAACACCAGCACTGCCTGTGCTGTCCCCAGCGTGCTCCATTGGCCAGCCTTGAACGTGCTCCACCACCTGCTGCCTTTTACATCTCCCCAGCAAAACCCTTGGCTCAAAGCTCTGCAGGCAAGGCTGATCCTCTGGAGATATCTGCCAGCACAGCCTGCCTGGACTTGAAGCCCTTCCCGAGGCAGCTTTCCCCAGGGTGGAGGGGAAAAGAGACACCAGTCCTGTCTTTCTTCATGTCAGCACCTCCTGCCCCCATCCCTGGGTCATATCACACCTGCATCCTCCATCCCTGGGTAATGCCACATCTGCATCCCCCGAGCATCCCCTGCATCACTGGTACCCACCGCACCGCCACCTCCATCCCACCCACTGGAGCACCACGGGAGAGGTCACAATGTTTTGATTACTCTGCCTGGGGAAAGTTCCCTTGTTCTTGTTACAAACCCCTTCCCTGCAAGCTGGGAATGTTAATCCCATCCCTTCATGCCACGCAGTGGGAGCAGACAAGGGTACCACGGCAGGGAACCCCATCCCACCAGCACTGCAGGGCAGTGGGGTATAAGGGCAGGCAATGGGCTTTCAGGGAGGACCAAGGAGCTGTTTGGACTCGTCTGCCTCTCCCTGCCTCTGTGAGAGGGTGTGGGTGAGGTCCTGCTTGCCAAGACAGCCCCATGGTTTGTCCCCTTGAGTTGTTTATGGCTTGGACCAGATCAGGTTTCTAAGCCCTTCCCAAGCCGGTAACTTTGGGTTGTTTTTCTCTTGTGAAAAAAGAGCACTGATTTTCTCCTGTTTCCTCCTCCTCCCATCCTCCACCCTGCGATCTGTGGCCTGGCCTGAAGATGGTGAACAAGCAGCAGTGCTCCAGCACACAGCCAGGGCTGAGCTGCCCCTGAGTCCACTCAGGTCACCTCTAAAAAGCCCATGGGCCTCAGCATCCTCCTGCCGCACCCTGGCAAGCAACATCCCCATGGTCTCCAGCATTGCCTGCCCCATCCTCCCAAGAAAGCAGGACCCAAGAAAGGAGGGGGCAATGCTGTGGCCCTTTCTGCCTCCAAAAAGATGTTTTCAGCTCCCTGCTGAGCTGGAAGCTCTAAGCATGAGCCACCATGTGCCTCAGTCCCCCACTGCAAACAGGGCTGGGAGCCCTTTCCCAGGGTGCTGTGGGGAAGAATACAGCAGATAGCATGATGTTCCCAGAGCAGGTAACGTCCCCCTAATTAAGATAAATACTAATTAAGTCTGGGACTTTGAAAGAAGCCCTGGGAGCAGACTCCAACTCCTGTTGAATTTCAATGGGAACGAGACACCTGACTCCAGAAAAACCCAGCCTCTGATATTAAGCTTAAATGGGCCCTTCTCTAACGTTGATATATTGCTGCTCTGTAACTCATGAGTGCCTTCCCGTATATCCGAGCACAACATCAATGTCCTGGAAATGCTAATCAGGAGCTTTAGGAGGGCAGCAGCGAACAGGCTCCGAATCAGATGCCCATGGTCATCCTGTGCTATTAAACATTATGGACAAGCTTTGAGCAAAGCCTACACGTATTGCGCAAGAAGCTCTGGCTGAGCCCCAGGTGCTTTGTGCATCCCTGCTATCTAAAGCTGCCTCCTCCTCCTCCTCTTCCTTCTCCTCCCTGCTGTGGTGAGACTATGCTTGCCAGTGCAGGTCCTGCACTGCCTCGGACACCTTCACCAGGGTGAGCAAGGTGAAAGGATGGTGCTCACCTGACCGCTGGTTCACACACGCAGTTGTGAGTGATGGGAGCAGCCTCCCAGAGACCACCAAAGGAAGGCAATGGGAAGCAAACCCTTCCCCTTGGGAGCTGGCCCCTAGGCAGGCACTAAGTGATGGGAGGGCTGCAGCCCCCCCTTTAACGTGCCCACCCTGTGGTCATGCATAATCACCTTGTCCCACAGAAGGCGTGAGCCAGCCCTGCAACCTCCACGCTGCGGGTCCATGCTGTGTGGCCATGGCAGCAGGAGCCATTTGGGGAGGTGGAAGGACATAACACTGATGTAGTGATGGAAAAGCACCCAGCGAGGCTGATCCAGGAGCACGGATCGTCCATGCACTGAGCTTGGGCTGTGGAGCCGTTTGGGAACACCAGACCGTGAGACCCCTCCACAAGCCACCACGTGTGCTGCTGGCTCAGACCCAGCATTGTGACCGACTGGACTTGGCAGGCCCATTGCCAGCCCAGAGGTCTGCAGAACACAACCTCTCTGTCCTCCTGTCCCGCTCACCAGCGCCTGGTTCACATTAGCATTTCCCCTGCCCCCTCTTCCAGCCATGTGGGCAAATCCCCTCAGCTGTCTGCAGTGGGACCGGCCCTGGAGCCCCGCTTCGGTTTCCAAGGACTTTTCCCAAGTCTCCGGTACACTTTAGCAATTAGAGGGTTAAGTTTCCTCCCGGCCTCGCTGCATTAACTGGAAAGGAATGAAGTGTCAGGCATGTTCTCACCACAGCAGGCTGTTGGAAAGCAACTCCCTTCTCCACGCACACACACCTCCCACTGCTGCGACCAAATTATTTTCTATCCTCCAGAGACCCAGTATGCCAGACAAAATCTGCAGCATGACTCTGATTCATTGCAAAAGGATGCAGATGTAATATTCCCTTCTCCTTTTTTTGTGTGTGCCGGGGCTTCTCGCACGCTAATTCACAAGGCATCTCCGCGTTTGGAGTTTTACAGCTCTCCTGCTCTCCTTATTATTTTTCCTTCGGAGGGCTCCGACGCCCCTCGCTGACCCTTGCCCCCGCGTCCTTTCTCCCGGCACCACCAAAATAAAGACACTAAGCCTCCCATGTCCAGCGTGCAAAGAGGCAGCTCTCCCCAATGTGCTAATTAGCCGAGTGTTTGGAAGTAAATAGGTATGATTGGTGGTAATTTCCTGGCTGAAGGGGTAATTATTTGTTTCAAACAGGCTGCAAAATAACCCCTGTAAGGTGAGATAGGAAACTAAATTCAAAAGAGGTTTCCTATTCCCACTAAGCAGGATTGAAAACTGGTTTGAAATTCCTTTTTTTATTTATAGTACATGGTATCCATGGAAACCTACAGAGGAGGTCATGGTAGCTAGGCCTCCGTTTCACCCTGCTCAGGGGATTACCGTTGCACAGTGGTACGCAGCCGTGTAAGAAAGTAGATTCACAATTCCCCACAAATAGCACCCCCCCGCCAGCCCCCAGCCTTCCTGGAGGGCTGCAGGAGAGCTTTGGGGAGGCTCATAAATCTGCTCCGAGATGGGAAAGTGATGGGAACTCCGCCTCCAGCGTCCCCCTAAAGCAGGAGGCTCCCCGCGGTACCCTTAGGGATGGAGCCGCTCACAGTGCAGCAGCACTGGGATGCTCTTCCCTTTGCCCAGGCTCAAATCCTTGGCTCTCAAAGCCTGCACAAAGGGGAGGAGCACCCCGGACAACTTTCCCCTCTGCTCACCCAAGTGAGGAAAGCCCAAGCATGCTCCAGCTCCCAAATTGCAAGCAGCGATGTGCAGGCAGGGCATCCTCTGCATTCACCTTTCCCTGTTGTTCTGAGGAAAGCCATTGCTTTAAAGGGAGAGGACGAACTGCGGGGAAAGGGATGCTGCAGAAATGACAGTGATTTTTGGCTGCATCCTCAGGGCATGGTGCTGGGCACTGCTCCCCTCACCGATTTCAGTGGTGGAGGGAAAGGTTGTTTCTCATCCTCAGGAGCTATTTGGGCTCTCCCAGGTATGAATCTTTTGCAGCTGCAGACGGGAGTGACCCCATATTACGATTTGAGTGCGTGTGATTTAGCAGGAGAGAGCCATCATTACTTTTTATGCTGCATGTAAAACCCCAGTTATGGTCCGTGTGGCGGCGGATGCTCTCCAAGCAGGCAGCGGCAGCAGCGAGCGAGCAGTGCACAAGTAGGTGTGCGCTGCCAGCTTGCTCCCCCGTGCTGGCAGGGCCGCAGCGGCTGGATGCACCCTGGGAAGGCAGAGGTGGAACACGGAGCTGCTCCACCACCATCTCCCACCCCAGGCGAGCCCCTGCCACCCAGGTCCCTGCGCTGCTCATCCCCTTCCAGCTCTCCCTGCTCTGCCCCAGCAGCGCCGTGGTGCCGTGACCTTCACTAATTCACTTTCCCTCTCCATGCCGCCTTCCCTGCGCTCGCAGAGAGATGCTTTTTCACACAGCATAAAAATAGCCTGTGCAAGGCGTTGCCAGAGGAAGCTGCCAGGCCAGCAGCGTGCAGGCAGGCGGGAGGACAGTCTGCTCCATGCTCACACCACCCTTTGCCCCAGCATGGAGCTCCCAGACCAGCCTCCAACCACCCAGACACCCTTGGTCTCCTTCACATCTATCTTGCTCAGCCGCTGCATCGCCATGTGCTCAGTCTCAGCATGGCGATCCAAACAGTGGAGGTCAGCAGCAGGGAGATGCTGCTTTATCAATGTTCTCCCCAGAACTGTGTGTTTTTCCACCTCTGTTCTGGGAAACTGTAGGCTGAGAGCATCAAAATTAAGTGAATTGGGAGGCAGATTTTTGAGGCTTTCTAAAGCAAAGAGTGTCCAAAAATATAATTTCTCTGTCCTCCATGGAAATGATTCTGGTTTGAGTATCTGTCAGTGGAGCTATTGCCATCATGCAAAATTGAACTGTTTGTATGAAACCCACTTTTTGTTACCAAAAGCTCTGCCCTGATAAAACATCTCCAACTGCTCTTCTCTTCACAGCCCCTTACCTTGATTCCTCCTCTGCCATCCCTCAAGCTGGCATGGGATACAATGACAGCAACCCCCAGCCACTTGCTTAGGCTTCAAGCCCAGTGCCGTGGTGTTTTCTCATGTCCCATCGCTATCCCTAATGCACCTCCTGGGTAACCTCCTGTTCACCTCCTTTGCTAAGCCCGCTTTTTGGCAGGACGGCAACTGGGGAGCATCTCATCTGCTGGGCAGGGGGGGAAGCCACCACATGTGAAGTAAACCCCTGGGCACACCTCATGGCTGATTTGAGCAGATGAATTACATCCTAGAAGCATCATTTTCTCTCTAGCGGTGGCTATAAACACCAGAGACATCAAGACAGGATGGGTCCAACCCTGCTCTACCAAGTGATCAGCCAGTTCCATCACATGCCTCTGTACTCCTCTGCCCTCCCCACCTCAGGAAGCCTCGCCACTGCGCAGCTCAATGCCAAGTCTCCATCTCCCCCGTAAGTCTTTCCTCACATTAAGTTCATCCCCACAGCTGGTGATTTTCTAGTGCTAACCACAATTTTGTGCCTACCTCGACGTCTGCTTTGCTATCGCAAGAACGGTCAATCAATCTCGCCTCAGCCAATAAGCTGGAGAGAAGTAATGTTTTTCCTACTCCCCCAGCTCTCTTCTCCCTTTCTCCATCAGGCACTCAGCAAGTTCACAAGGGCAGCCAGCTCTCGGTTTCCTTGGTCACGCACAGCAGCTTGCCCTCCTAGAGTAATAAAAACAAATGACACGTTGCTGGTTGTTGTCAGAGGCGTTGCTGGGCCCCTCCATGGAGAGGAGGTTTGGGGGGAAAGGAAGGATTTGTGGGTTTAGGTTCCTTCTTGAACAGGTGGAGGAAAAGTGGTCAGTTTGTGGTCAGTAGACGCAGTGACTGGAAAGGACAAGCAAAGATTGAGATGTACTGAGGGATGTGAGGCTGAGAGATAGAAGTGTGCTTGCTTGTAGATGCTGGAGCTGGTGAAACAACACTGGATCTGATTATCTGGGAGAAAGTGAGATCCAAGAGGTGTCTGTGCCAGGTTCTGATACCTGCCAATGGGGACAAGTCCCCAGCCTGTAATGCTGCCTTCATCCCCTGCTTCTAGCACTGAATTTGATAGCCTTAATGTGTGGGCACTGGGTCTAGTAAGGTGAAGAACAGATTCATCCTCCCTTGTGGCTGTAGCCAAGATCTGCCCTACTTCCAATTGCAGTATATCTGCATTTCCTCTCAGTTCAGCATCCTATCCACGTAGGCACATGGAGAAGCACTCGCCCATGCACATGTGCACACACACTTTACTGCATGGGAGAGAGCCCTGGGAACCCCAGCAGAGCTGCAGCTTGGGAGATGGGGAGCTGCTAATGCCAGAAGCTTGGTCTTCCTTCCACCCACTTGTAGCTCAGAGTGACCAAGACCCTGCCAAGGTGCCCCCTGACTCAGGAGCCCTGCACCACCCATCCTGTGAGCTCTGCATCCATCCCATACCAGAGGGACCAGGCTGGCTGAGGCCACTGGCCCTGGAACTCCATGAGCAGCACTGTGCCTGAAGGACTTCGCCATCTGGTTGCTGATTCAGAAGCCAGCCCCCACTCTGTGACATTCCAAAGGCTGCGGGAGGGGAGGACTTGCGACACCTTTATCTTTAGTTTCTCTTCTCCCTTTTTTTTCCCTATTTTTATTAGCTGGGAGACATCCCATCCTTTTTATAGCTCTGAATTTGAGGGTGATCAGATGAAAGCGTAGCCAGACTCCTGCATGAGTAGATGAGCAGCCATAAGGTCAAGGCACCTGAAGGAAAAGCTTCCAGCTTTCACAGCCCTAAAGATTGTCCCATAAAATTACTCATAAAATTAAAGTGGGTTTTGGGTTTCAAAGTCCTGAGAAACTTGAAATAGTCATCAGTCAATTCTGGTATATGGGAAGCCTCAAACCTCTGCTCACTGAAGCAGAGGTTAACACCATTCTGTAACGTCTGCTGGAAACAGGGGAACACATCTGAGATGGCAGGATCCAAATCAGCTTGGAGGCTATAGCTCAGGTGGTGGGTGAGAAGTTGTTTTCACTATAAAACATTAAGCTGGCTCCAAGCTACGGACCTGAACTGCTTTGGTCAAATTCTTCCCACTAAAACTCAGAGCCACCTTCTCAGACCCTTCTGCAGGATTTATGAGAACTGGGTCTGCTCCCGTTCTCTTTCTGTATCAAAGTGATGATTTAATTAATTGATGATCTAATTTCAGGCTGGAACTGAAACTAACCCGCCGATTTGTGAATTTGACCTTGGTACAGATTAACAGCATCCATAACAGCTTCTGCTTTGGTGATACCTTCTCTGGACTTCGCTTTTGAATTTTAAATGCTCCACCAATGGCACAGTAAATGGCAAGTGAGGGACAGTGATCCCGGCAGCTCCAAGCCTCTCTGGGAGGAGCAGCCCTTGGCTGCAGATGTCACTGTCACACCTTTGGCAGCAAATGCCAGCTCTGAACCAGGCAGGGGAGCTGATCTCAATGAAAAACACCCCAGGCAAAACAAGGGAAGGCTTCGCACAGCGGCAGCGGCAAGGTCACATAAACGCGGGTCAGCGCAAGATGGAGGGAAGAGGCTGTGCTTGGGATAAAGACCAGCCCCGGCCTGTAGTGTCCTTGCAGGCAGCATCTCCAGGGACCATGACCTCCAGCCTGCCCCTTGTGTCCCTCAAAACACTGTGCCTGCTATTGTGTGGAGTAGGGGTCACATCGAGGAGACTGCTTCCATGTGAGACAGCTCCAGCACACACCTCCTGCACACACACACACACTGTGTATGCTCAGGTACCTGCCTGTAACCTGCACGAGTTGTCCCTGCACACACACATACACACTGCATACACCAGAGTGCATGTGTATCTTCATATACCATGCACATGGACACACAGCACTCATCCCTCACACTTACACACATGCACACATGTCCAGGTGTCCCTTTATACATGCGAACACGCACACACATGCTTGCACATGCCCACCCTCCCATGCACAGAGGCTGCCCACCCCACAGGAGCATGGCCCCACGTTCCTCACCTTTACCCTGGGCCACAGATGCAGTCACTGGGTTGCTTGGCTGCTCCTGGCTGAACTCAGACCCACACCAGGGATTTCCCAGAGCCCCACACCAAGCATAGGACCCCACCAGCCTCCTTACTCCAGCCCATGCTGCACCAGACAGAACCACCTCCTGCCACCACCCAGCAGCTCTTTCCATCTCAGAGGGACCAGTGGTTTGGGACATTTCCCTCTTTCCATAACCAAGAGGCAATAAGCAGTGCAGCAGGACCTGCATGAGCTGGTGAGCTACTGGATGGTGGGATGGAGAAGCAGAGATGGCAGGAGGGGGAGCTGAGAGCTGCCATGGCACTGTGCACATGTGGCTGAACACTGTACCAGTGGGCACAGCATCCTGACATATTCTTCAAAAAGAGCCACCCCACGCTTGTGTTACTCTGTTCAAAACAAACTGCTTTCTCTGCTCCCAGAGCAGACACAGGACCAGTCCTCGTGACATGGGGATGCAGGTCCCACAGCTTTGGGATAGGAGATTGAAAGCTGCTCCTCATGAGCAGCCCCCATGGCTGCTGGAGTGGGCAGTCTGCAGCTCTGGGCACTGCATGCAAGGCCAGCAGGGATGGGCTGGTGTGCACAGCCAGTGGGTAGGATGACAAAACCTTATTTCACAGAAGCCAAAGTGCAAAGGCACTCTGTCTGCCGCGGGAGTTCAGCCCTGCGTGGCCGCAGAGCTGCCTGCAGGCTGCCTGCCCTGCCAGCCGGGCAAGCATCTCTCACCGGGGCTCCCGCAGCACCAAGCCGAGAAGGTGAAAGCAGCTCAAGCTGCAGAGATCGCCGCTGGGGCGGGGGGATGGCTGCAGGCTAATAATATTCCGTGTCTCATTATGCCGTATATTAAGCTGAAATTTGCAGATGCTCTAATCACCGCGAGGCATTCCGCACACACAGCCTCCCTCCAGCCCCGCAGCTCTGTGCAAACACCGGAGGAGAAGCCCTGCTTAACCATCCTGCCACATGGTGTCCTGGAATCTTTACAGACCATTTCACCTTCACAAATAGCCTTGGAATGTCTGTGCATCGACAGCCCCTGCAGTAGCCAGATAGCACAGCCGCCTCCTCTGCAGCTCCCCGGGCCCCTCTTAAGCTTTTTCCCATCACGCCATGCAAATGTGAGGCTCCAGAATTTACACCGGGGCTGGGTAAAGCACCTCACGTCAGATGTGATCTGTGCCCCAGGCTGGCAGGAAACGTGAACTGTATTTTATAGAGGGTGAGGGAAGCTCCCGCCTGGATCGCTTTATTATTTTTGTTTCCCTTCCCTCCCTGTGTCTTCTCTCGCTTTTATTTTTGAAATGATTTTCCTTTCTTTTCCCAGATCTCTGCTCTTTGCCTTCTGCCATCAAAGGGGGCACGCGTTCAAGTGCCGTGGGAATACTCTGTCCTTGGGTATTCTGGGCAATCTCAAGAGAGAAAAGCAGCTTTTTCCCCAGAGGTGGAGAGTGGCCGCGTGAACCGGGCGTTGGGAATGAAGCCTGAGGTCTGTTTGTGCGTGGGAAGGGAGCAGCATGGCCAGGCGACGGAAGGGTTAACCAGAGACTGTCCTTGCTGTTTTTTCCAGGCCTGGCTGCACCAGGTTCTTCCATTTCTCTTGGCAGGGATTTAAACCGTGGGGCTGAGCTGAGCACGTGAGCCTGAAGAGTCCCTGCTCTCTGACGGTGAGCAGGACCCTGGGTGAGATGCTGCAGCTCATTAGCAAAGCAGCAGCGGGTCCAGGGCCAGCAGGTGATGAGCAGGAGGCAATGACAGCAGAACGTAGATGGTCCCACTGCGGAGAGGCAGAAATGCAGCTCGATGGGGATCCCCTTCCCTGGACAGCAGCAGCAAGTGATGCTCTGCCCATGCACGCGCACTTGCACACTCACTGCAAGTGATAAAGCAGAGGGGAACCTCGTCCTCTCCCTGCCTACAGTGCTGGCAGTGCTCAGGGCCAGGTTGGATGGGCCTTGGAGCAACCTGCTCTAGGGGTAGGTGTCCCTGTCCCTGGCAGGGGCTTGGAACTGGACGAGCTTTAAGGTCGCTTCCAATGCAAACCGTTCTAGGATTTCAGGGCTCATCACTGTGCTTAGTGCTGGTTCGGGCCATCCCCTTCGGTCTCCATTCATATGCATTTGTCAGCCTTTCCTTGCCGTGGGCTTGTGGCCTCCCTCCCCCATCACCCCACCCTGCTGAGAAGCAGCAGAGATTTGAGATAACCCCGGGAGCCTCAGGCAAGGCCATTTGCTGCCCATCTCTGGGCTGGTAAACCGCGGTGATCTACAAAGCCCCTTGGCCGGGGGAAAGGGCTGGGAATCATTCCGTGGCCGAGCACAATGGCTCCCCATCCTGATGGCTTGTCTGGTTCCCTGCTCACAGTTGCCCAGGCGACTGCTCATGGAAAAGCGCGCATGGCCGCAGAGACTCCGGCTGCTCATCCCAGCGGGTCCTCACCCCCTGCTCCCTGCTGGAGGGTATGGCACTGCCCTGCAGCAAACCCTCCGCACCACGCTTTGCCTGCCACCACTTACACACACCCAGGGCTTGTCCTGTGGAGGCATCCAGAATCCAGATCTACAGCTTCCAAAGAAAACCAGGTACAGCGGCGAACCCTCCTCCCATGGTTTCATCAGCGTTACTGTGTACTTCTGCCTCCATTGCCACTGCTGCTGGACGCTGCTCAAGTGCTGCCCACGCCAGCACAGTGCAATGGCAGCAGTGACTCGTTACTGCTTTTGGTGCCGATCTTTTCTGCCCCTAGGACATGTTTTTCCAGGTGGACCCAGACCTGGTTGTGTCACAGGCTGGGGAGCAGGAAAAGTCAGGGGCAGAGAGCCCGGGTGAGCAGCAGAAGTGGAAGGCTTCAGAATCTCCCAGAGTACTATGAACATCCAAGCAGGCATGCTCCAAAGAGGTATTGCAAGTGCCGGATCCCCCAGCATCCCAGCCCCAGGCTGTTACCTGACTGCAGCACCAGGCAGCTGAATGGCCCCCAAGAGTGGGTGGCTTGCGTCTCCCTAGAGAGGCAACCTTGTAGTGTCTGGTCCGTTGCCTGCTCAGTGAAACCAGCACCTTCAAAAGAGACCATGGCACCAGGGGAGCCGGTCAGAAAATATCTGTGACCTGCTCATACCTGGGCTAGCAGGGCAGGTGGCTTTGTGCTGCTTTGACCCATGGCTGGTGTGGACATTGCTGCTTGAAAAAGACCAGGAACTCCTGAGCTCCTGGTCTGGGTCCCACCTGGTGCCCCAGTGACCATAACACGGAATAACTTGTTTCTGCGCAGTGACCTCACCATTCAGTGTCCACAGTGCTGTTGCTGATGGGATGCGGCCACCAGGGCGAACCTGGTGCAGAGCTGTGGATGGCAGCTTCTCTTGCCACTCCATGTTACCTCCAGCCAACATATCCCCAGATTCCTCCATCACGGAGTGTGCTCAGGGCATAGCCACAGGAACAGCCCCAGCCTCCATGCACAGAGTGATATGGGAGCAGGTCCAGGGACCAGTGTGTTCCAGGGTGGACACCCTTGATCCAACATCCACAAAGATATCCCTCAGGAGAGGAAAATAAAAGCAGGGAAGATTGAAAAGGAGAATAAACCCTCTTCTGTAGGAATTTGCCCTTGCCCAGAGGAACAATCACCAATTGCAGGAGTTTGATTGGGGTAAGTAATGGACCACCTGAAGCTGAGATGACATCCCCTATGAATGCTGCATTCAGCAGTGGATGGACTGTAAGCAGAAATGAACAGGGGCCCAGGACACACTGGCAGATCTTTAAAGGATTGTTAATGATGTGCAGTTCACGTTCCTTGGGGACTGGTGCCATGGTCTGCCAGCAGCAAACACTGGCATTCCCAATGGGGGTAACTCCTACTGTGACAAAGCCTCTGCCTGTCACAAGGCACCAACTTACCCTTCCCCAGCCTTATCCCATCACAACCTTCAGCACCACCTTACAGTAGGAACCCTGGTGACCCAGGCAGCACGGAGGAGACATGGATGTGCACCAGGGCACGGGACAACCTCAGGTTTTTGCTAGTGGATCCTTCTGCACAGGGCTGGCGGTTCGCAGCGTGGACCCAGACCTTGAAAACAGGAGGAGGATCTGGGGGCAGTGATGAGATGCTGCTGCAGACCTGGCAGGGGAGGGTTGTCAGGGGACAGGACTGTACCTGCAGCTAATGGGGCTGAGAAGACCATACCTAAAGAGCAGGACATCAGTAGGATAGCCTGGGTGAACACGCATCCATCACCACTAGCCATTTCTCACACTGCAGCTTGTGAGCCAGCATCTCTCTAATCATCCCAAAGCCTGAGCAAGTAAGGTCCAGGTCAGAGTGGTACAAGGGAGAGCAAAATGGAAAGTCATCCAGACTGCCACATTTCTGTGCCATCCACCTCCCCAGGCCCCAGACAGCCTGAACCTGGCCCATGAGCTCCCATCACAGGGCATGGGGATGAGGGAGTGTGGGCACTTTCCCCATTTCCTGTAGGCAGGGATCAAAATGTATCAGGCTGGAAATCTCCCAAGAGCAGCTCCCTCCTGGGCTTCCCTGCTGCTTCCTGTTCTTGGGGACAGGAAATGCCAAGCAAACAGTTCCATGCATGACTTCAAAACTTCCACTTCTAGCATCGGCTGCACAATGAGGATGGAGGAGCTGGCACATGGGGAGCAGCCTGCCCAGAGGTTTTGCTTCCATGAACCAGCCCCCCTCCATTGCTCCTCAGCCCCATGGGATGCCAGGTCCCCAGGAACAGCATCTGCTAGCCCTTAATGTCAGACTCAAGAGGTGGTGGCGCTGAGCTCCAGTGGAAAGGGCTGTCAGTCCTGATGCTGTTCATTTGCTTTTGCTCTCTGCCTCCATTCAGACCCAGGTAAATAGATGTATTAATAACTGCACAGAAAATGAGACTGCGTGAAGCTGTTGCCCTTACCCCTTGTGAACGTGGCTGGCCACCACAGCATGAGGGCTTTTGCAGTCCCCACATTGCTGTCGTCATGGCTTTGCATGGGAAAAAACCCAAACAGATGCTGCTCCCCTTCCTCTAACTAGAGCAACAACCCCTCATCCCGACTGCGGGGCTGTGCCCCCTCTTAGAATCATAGACTTTCAGACTGGTTTGGGAAAGGACCTTAAAGCTCATCCAGTTCCAACCCGCTGCCATGAGCAGGGACACCTTCCACTACAGCATGTCACCAAAGACTGTCCAACCAGCAGCATTGCTGCCATCCAGATCTTACTGGAGAGAAAACCTGCTGGACCTTCCTGCATCAGAGCTGGGGCTTTGTGGCAGTCCCCAGGAGATGCCTGTGCCCTCCGGGACACCACTACTCCCTAACACCCCCCATAGGTGTCCCCAGGGTCCCCATAGGCAGGGTCAGGAGCTGTCAGCCCAGAGGTGCCCAGCACACCCTGAAGGTGAGGTCAGTGCCTCTGCTTGCCGCGAGCTCCCCGGGCTGCTCAGCATCCCTGCTCTTGGCCTGGGTAGGGATGGAGGCAGCTGCTGCTGGCACGGGCGCTGCGTGTGCCAGGCGCAGAGCCATCTGCCTGGCAGGGCCAGCCACACCTGCTGGGAAGGAGACAGAAGCTGGGCAACCTCCCCGCCTCTGCGGCATTCCGGCTGGCGGCACCACCGCAGAGCTGGGAGCTCTCCTCTGCTTGCACAAAGAGACAGGAGATAAGGGGATGCTTCTCTCCTGCAGCACCCCCAAAGCCTGGCCAAGGCTGGGCACCCATCTGAAGAGCTGGTACCAGCTTGAACCTAGTGAACGGAGCCATGGATTTGTCCCTGGGCCGGCTGAGGGGTGAGATGGGCAGTCCATGGTGGTGCACAGCACAGGCAGCTGGAACCAGTGAGGACCAGAGCACAGTGTCCTCCTGAGCAGGAAAGGGGCTCTTTGCTCCCAGGAGGGCAGGGGTTTCAGTAGACACGCTCAAACAGCTTGCTTGGGGCAGAAATTATGTGCCTCTTCCCCCAGTATGAGGGCTGGTGACTGCCCTGAGTGCTGTTCAGAGCCCACATGCGCTCAGTGCCATGATCCATGCTCTGATGGAGAGGAGCAGTGGGGACCTGACTGGGTTCCTGCTGGGGTCACCCCATCCCACTCCGCTGCACCGGGAACCATGGGAGCCAGCTAAGTGCCCTGTGCAGGCTGCAGGCTGCTCCTCAGCTCCTGGTGCATTGGGGCACCATGGCAACAAGGACACAGGATGCTGCCACCAGCCCTGCTGCCAGGAACAGCACCAGTTAAGTCCTGGGATGGAAAGTCCCTCCCCAGACAGAGCTGGATGGAGCAGTTGGGGTCTCCGGACCTCTGGTATGGCAAAGCCAGGCAGCAGGACAAGCAGAAATCATAGAGAGCATCTCTAGGCACCCCATTGCTGAGCATCACACAAGAGGCTCTTCTGTCACCGCAGAGCAGCACTTCCCCCAGCCTTGCTGGCTTCTCCCACTTCAGAGCAGCCAAAGCTGCTCCCCCACTCCAGCACCTATGGACCATGCATGGCTGGTCCCCACTGCTGCCACAGAGCCCCACACCAGCCTGGAAAGTGTTCTCCAGCTCCCCACAGTGCCAGGTCACACCGGACCTTTGCAATCCAGCTGAAGGGTTAGGAACACAGAACAGTTATCCTCAGGCTCTGAGGAGGCAGAGGTGCACTCAGGACATGGTGCATTCTGCCCATCTCTCCTATGACTGAGCATGTCCCACCAGGCAGAGCAGGAGCTGAGGGTGAAGGCAGGCACAGCTCCACGCTGCAGATACCACGGGTATGCTGGGGCAGGCAGGTCCCACAGCACCCCATGTCCTGGCCAGCTGATCTCGGTGCTGGTCATAGGTCTGCTCAAGCACATGATGCTCCTGGATGCAGTAGAAGCCTCAGAGGAACCAAATGTGCTGGGGAGCCCCTGAGACCCCAGCCTGGCCTTGACATGGTGCAGAAAGCACTGAAGCACTTAGCAGCATCTCCCAAGTTTTGTGTGAGCCCTGCAAGGGATGTTGACCCCAGCTGGGGTCCTGCTCCCCACCATCCCACCAACCTGACAGCCTGCATTGGAGGGCTCAGGCTGATTCTTGCCCATCCCAAGGGCTTCCTTGATCCATGGGTCTGTCCTGCACCCTGCCAGATGATGTCACCCATACATCCCGCTGCCACCCATCCCACTGGGCTCCTGATGGCTCCTGCAGCGCTTTGCAAACCTCCTCGTGTGGCAGCTTAGGAAAACTTAGCTCCAGGAGCACTGCTTTGGCCTTGACCTGCAGTAACCACGTGGTGGTGGCTGCAGGAGGGGGCATGAGCTCAGCAGCCTGTCTGATGGGAAAAAAAACCCACACACAGCAACCTATCTCCTTCCTTTCTTCTCTCCCTGCCATCCATTTGGTGGGCAATGCGGCCTCGCTGCAGCTTTATCTCAGTTCTTTAAAAGGCTCCCTGGCTGACATGCACACCGTATGGGAGCAGTCAGCCGAGGAGAGCTGTAAATCTCTGAAGGCCTCATCTTGCGGGGCACATTAGCTGTTTTAAACTTGTCAGCTTCCAGCGATGGAAATTGACTGTTCAAAGCCCTTCTTCCCTCCGCATCCTGCTCCATTTTACGCAGCGCAGAAGCCGCTGCATCCCTGTTGTGTTGGAGCAGGGAGCATGCACCCCCCTGTGCACATCCTCAGGGGCTGCGTGTGCCTTAGGGATGCTTCTTGAGGTCCCACCAGGTCTATGAGCATCTCCAAGCTATCTCCTATTCTCTCCTCGCTGATCCTGCCCACATCTGCAGGTGAGGATGGGGATAATTAACTTACAAAGCGCACTGGTCCATGGGAGCTGGCTTTCCCCTATCCATCCATGCAATGTCCATGACACTAGATCCCTCTGAATCTGATCCTATGATAATCAACCCCAGCTTCGAGGTGAGCTGGTGGGACTCAAACATAGCACTCTGTGTGTGTGTGTGCATGACCTCCAGCGCCCGTCACAGCCTTGAACACAAATCCCATGGACACGCAGCCTGGGGAGGATGCTCCCACAGTCGCTGCCCTTGAGATGGCTTCGCTGGCACCAGCAGCTCTGGAGCCTTGTCAGGAGCAGAGCACGGGGGCTGCGGGGAAGAAAAGCTCTGCTTGAGCAGCTCTCCAGGGACAAACTCCCACACTCTTCCTAGCAGGGCATGTGACCCCATCCGCACATCCACAGCTCTGCCCTGGAGTCAGCACTTGGTGGGGACCCACCTCACCCCCCCACTGTGCATGCGACTCAGCTGAGCACAGCAATCCTGCTCCATCCTGCTGGGCACGTGCTTTATCTTTGCAGATGTTCCCCAGCCCCTGTGCAGGACCAGGAGAGGGGAGCATGCACAGTCCTTCATCCCCACCCCATCCTCAGAAGAATCCCAGACTAGTTTGTGTTGAAAGGGACCTTAAAACTCATTCAGTTCCAACCCCTGCCACAGGCAGGGACACTTTTCACTAGATGCTCCAAGCCCCTGTGTCCAACCTGGCCTTGAACACTGCCACGGATGGGGCAGCCACAGCTTCTCTGGGCACCCTG
>WYDI02023665.1:0-34538 GCA_009867235.2 Psittacus erithacus | reverse complement strand
GTTGTAGGGAGCCATCAGGTCCCCCCTGAGCCTTCTCTTCTCCATCTGAGCCCCCCAGGTCCCTCAGCCGTTCCCCACCACACTGTGCTCCGGGCCCTGCACCAGCTCCATTGCCCTTCTCTGGACCCAAAATGCTTCCTTGTTCGGGCTAATGAATCACTGTGGGTCCTGCTGCCCCTGCGGCTGTGCCAAACCCTCATCAGGTCTGTAACCATCCCCAGAGGTGGGTTTTGGTGCAGTGGGTGAGTGCCCCATGGTGGGAGCCCATCCAGCCCCACTGTGGGGCAGGAATGCACGAGACCCTTGCGAACAAAACACCCTCAGTGCGCCGGTCCCCACTCCTGCATACCTACAGATCAAACCCATATGGGGGCCATAAATCTCCCCTTATTGCAGCTCCCTCCATAGAGATGCCTTTCATGGAGAGATAAGAAAGTTGACTTTGTTCGGGGGGACAATGTCTCTTTTCATACCGACCCTCACGGAGCACAGCTCCCCCCACCACCACCACTGTGCCTCCCGCCCTCGGGGTCCTTTGGGTGCCAATGGCAAACCCAGTGCCCCAGTGCAGCACCCAGGAGGGATGCTGGGAGCAGAACCCGTGTGGTGCTGCCAGCAGCCATCCCATGGAATTCCTGCCTGCATCCCGCTGCCCATCCCGACCCCTGGGCTCCCACTGAGCACTCACAGCTTCTCCAGAGCCCGCAGCCCAAAGAAGGAGCCGTTTTCCAGCACTGTGATCTTGTTGTTACTCAGCAGCCTGTGGGAAGAGCAGAGAAGGGCAGCCCTGTTACTCCCTTGAGATAGAGACAGGGATGGAGATGGGGATGGGAAGAGGACAGGGATGGAGATGGGGATGGAAAGAGGACAGGGATGGAGATGGGAAGAGTGTGGGACAGGCTTCCATGGCCAGGGATGCAATTGCTGTGTTGGGATGCAATGCTGCGGTCCACATGAGTGGCAACACCATCTGGAAGCGCCCAGGGCATCACTCCAGTACCTGGGCATGGGTGCAAGGAGCTGCATATGTGGATGATGAGCTCCCCACCCCAGCATCCACACCAAAAGGACGCCTCAAGGACCCACAGACAGGAGGGGATCCCCCATCTCCTGCCCCTTCCATCGCGGCCATCCCAGTGCTGAGATTTTATCCCCAAACAAGCAGTTTTCCTGGCCAAAGGGGCCCTTGCGGGTGACCGGGAAGGGAAGGAGGGCACAACACCCGGCCATTCAGCCTCATTAAAGCGTGTCAGTGGCAATTAGCAGCGCCAGACCATGGCCTGGGGACAGGAGCCGGCTCTCGAGGTGCTTCCCTGGAGCTCCCGGCTGGCTCCATCGGCACCAGCAACGCTTTGGATCCAAAACTGATCCAGGGGCAGGGAGGGCACCGGGAGCCCCGGCCAGGGGGGAGGCTCGGGATAAAAAGGGCTCATTGAGGGCCGGAGCCGGGGCTGTTTACACAGGGGCAGGCTCTGCAGCAGGGCTGAATGGCGGCTGTGTGCTGCAGAGCTCCATCCCCTGCGAGCACCCAGGGCCGGGCGCTGCCAGCGCGCCGAGGGCTGGGGCAAGGGAAGGGCTGGGGTCCAGCAGCGCATCTTCCCCCCCGCCATCGCCTTCAGCCGCATCCTGTGCTAATGAGGAGCTGCCACCGGGCGCTGCTGTGTCCGCAGGGATCTGCGACCCGGCCTGCGGGGAGCGGAAGGGGCCGGCAGCCCCGGCAGCACGCAAATTGCTTCCACACGTCGGCAACCGGAGCTGCCATGGCCGGGGCCACGTCTTTGTCCTTTCCTCCCTGCAGGGACGCGGCTGGGGCAGGGCTCAGCTCATGCAGCACAGCAGCAGTGAACCCCGGCAGCAAGCTCAGCCCCCGGACCCACAGCAGGGACGGGTCCGGAGCAGCATCATTCCCAGCTCTGAGGCACACAGCCCCGATTCCCATCCCGGTATCCGCAGGAGCTGTTGCTCAAGGCTCCAGCAGCTCCAGAAGGTTTTAATTGCAGAGGCAGCAGATTTCACAACCCAGCAAAGGCTGCGCATGCATGGGGGGGACCTCGGGGGCTCCCTGCTGAAGCAGAATCCCCCCGGCTCGGGGATGCGCAATGGATCCTGATGGAGCAGCCCTTGAGCTGCGAGCATAGAAAACAGGAGTGCATCAGACACCGCGCCCAGACCTCCTACGGGATCTGCATTGAGCAGGGAGGAGCCATGGGAATGTCGAAGCTTCCCAGGGCATGGGCTGTGCCGGGGGTTACATCCAGGGATGGATGGGCAGGGAGCAGCAGCCCCCGGCACCACGGGTGCTCGCTTTGTTCCCGGACCCTTGGGACCATCAGCGCCTCTGCCACGAAATCTCAGCTCCCAGCCTTAAAAGGCAACGCTCCCGATGGGATCGGCCTTCCCTGTGATCCGCAGCCAGCAACCGCCCGCCGACAGCCGGGAAAGCAGCCGCGGGTCTCCCGGCCTGGGGGGGGACATGGGCCGGGGGTGAAGCCACCCCTTGGACCCCGGCTGCGCGGCGCCTGCTCTGCTCTGCCTTAAGGAGAGGTCCTCGACCACAACTTGGCCCTGAGAGCGATGGCTCCGCTTGGAAGTTTTCTCCCTGATAAAGGGTTTTGTGGGGAGCAATGCTGGCTCTGCTGCTCCCCATCCTGTACAAACCAGCTGGGTCACGCTCCCCCGTTACAACCCACATCCTCACACAGGGTTTGGTTTGGTTTCCTCTGCTTTTATGGATATTCGGTTCCAAAACGGTTTTCTGGGTTGTTTTTGTGTCAGGAAGCTCTCATCAGGCTCCACGGAAATTTCCATTCCTGCACAGCAGCAGAGCTATTGCGGGTCCCCAGCACTATGCCCTTGCTGGAGACGAACTGAAGCACCCCAAAATACACCACAAGAAGTGTGTCCATGAGGCCACCCCGATAGGGTCATGGGTGAGCAGTTCCTGAGCTGCACTGGGACAGCAGGACCCCACATTGGGATGCGGCTGGATTCGAACCCCTCAGCTGGATTTCAAGCCCAAAGAGCTGCTCCTGCTCTAACGCCTGGCCAGGAGGAAGGAAAGGGGAAGGGCAAAGGGATGGAGGGCTGGAAGCAAACCCTGCTGCTCCTTAATCCCTTTGGCTCACCACGGCCAAGGTGGTTGCCACCGGTGGGCAGGGATTACGGTAGCTCTATGGATGCTCACCGAGGTCCATGTGGTCCCAAGGGTGCAGAGGGGATGCGATGTCCCTATGTCCCAGCCACCTAAGGGCTTGGCAGGCCATGAAAGCAGAGCTCTGCTCCTCCAGAGCTTTAGCTCCAGCCCAGGCTGGGACTTCTCACCTTGGTAAACCCATGGACATCCAACTGCCCTCAGGCTTCTCCAGCATCATCCCATCCAAACCCCATCCATCTCCAGCCCATACAGCCTCCCTGGTGCTCCCAAACGCCAAGACAATTATCGGCTGGAAAAGTCTCTCTAGACAATGCAGGGATTAAAGACCAGAGCATCGAATCAAATGGGAATGATGGAGGGATACATGGTGGGAAGGGCAGGAGGAAGCCCCCAAGGAGCATCTTCCATTCCGGGGGGATTCAGCTGCGGAAGGGGTGCAGCATCCTCTCTCCAACACACACCCACATCAAGGCTCAAACCCCATGAGGGTGCAGGCAGGGAGAGAGAAGGAGATAGAGAGATCCCTTCTTCTTCTTTGTTTTTTCATCTCAAAAAGAGGAGCCAAAAGCGAGAAAACCCAGGATTGTTTTTCCAAGCGTGCTGGAATCCACTTGGATAAATAACGGCTCCAGAAACCAGGCTGCTGAAACAATAAACTTCCTCTGGACCCAACCAAAAAAGGATGAGGGGAGACGGTGGCTCCCCCAGCCCGGGCAGGCAGGGGGAAGGCAGCGAGTGGAGGTTAATGGGGGGGCCGCGGAGGGGACGGCGCTGCTCTGCTCTCCAAGTGCATTAATTCAAAGCATCTGCTCGCAGCAGATAGGGCTGTGCCCTGAGCAGAGCTCGCTGCTTAGCACAGAGAGGGGGTTAGGAGGAGAAAAGAGGAGCCTTGGGATGGTGAGAGGTGCTGAGGGCACCGGGAAGGGCTCAGCATCACGGCTGCAGCCTCATGGAGCCGCTGGGGACCCCCCCTGTCCCTGCTTTGTTTGGGATCTCGGGGCGTTGTCTCCGGCCTCGCGTCACGCCGGGCTATTTCGGATGGTGAAAATTATTGTTCCAAGCCTCAGCTTTTGTTAGCACAGGAAAAACAAGGCCTGGAGCGAGGGGAGGGTGAGACCTCGGCAGGGCCGGGATGCTCCGACGCACCGGGAAAGCTAAACCAAGCTACAGCCCAATGCATAAGATAGAAAGGATTGAGAAGGAAACCATCTGCGGGGCTCAGGATAACCCGGGCTTGGAGAGGGGAGTTCAAGTAGAACTGGAAATTGGTCATAAGTCAAAGCCCTGTATTCCCTGCAGACAATCCGTAATTTCAGTGCAATCAAGCTGCGCACAGAAATGAGGCCTGCGCTGGGATTCCACATCTGGAAGAGGTTTGGGTTCCTGCCCGTGTGACAGCGGGGCCGGCCGCGCGCGCTCTGCCTCTCCTTAGGGCTGCCGTGCTTTTTCCATCAGGCCCTTAGCACAGGGGTCAGAGCAGGAGGAGGGAGGTGAAGCCGTGTTCAGAGGTGTCTGCAGAGCCCCGGCACCTCGAGGGGTGTCCCCGTGAGGTGCCACATCCCATATGGGAGACCTCAGTGCTTGGAGGCTGGATCTAACCCCATCCCTAATGGTGTTCAAGGCCAGGTTGGAGCGAGCTGCTCCTGTGGAAGGTGTCCCTGGCTGGGGCAGGGGTTGGAGCTGGATGAGCTTTAAGGTCCCTTCAACCCAAATCATTCCATGGTTCTGTGAGCGCTGCATTGGTACAAGCTCCTCTGAGCCAGCCACAGCCAGGCGAGCTCTGCAGGGGGACAACCCAGTGTGTTAAGGCTGGCACCTCCTGGCAATGAGCTCGGGGCAAGAATCAACCTCTAGGTATAAAATGGGGTGTCAGAGACCACAGAGCTTGTAACGGGTATTGCGTGCCTGTGAGCATCACCCTGCCTGTGTTCCTGTGCCTGCTCCATGAGGAAGGCAGAGATTCTCCTGCACTGGTCCCAGCAGGTCTCCCCATGGCATGAATAGGACCAAAGACTGGCAGGACACAGCCAGGATGGTTGTGGATAGTAAGACAAGACCTGAAACATCCCCATCGCCTGTCCCACCTCCATCACACAGCCTGAACAGCTCCAGCACCCAGCACCAGGCTGGAGCAGGACCACTGATTCCCCATCCACACCAGGACTGCTCCTTGCACTGTGGCTTCCCCACATGGAGCTAATTTCTGCTGCTCCACATCTGCGGGCGCTGCTTTGGCTCTGGTTTGCTCTTTCCCCAAGCAGCGATCCCTGCGAGGGGCCGAGGGAAGAAGAAAGAAGCTGGAAGAAGAGGAAAGGAGCTGAAGGAAGAGGAAAGGAGCTGCAGCTCCACTCAGGACATGGCTCCCCAAAAGGAGCCGCTGCATCCCCTGGGACACACTGGGACACAGGCATCCCTCATCCCCTGCTCTGCCCATCGCTGTGGTGCCAGCGTGTGCTTCTTTAGGCGCGGGGGGTAAATCAGCAGCAGCTGCTGTGGAGGCAGCTTTGGATTCCTCAGCACAGGCCTAATAATGAAAGATAAATAAAGGAGTAAAGCCAGGGTATGGGAAAAGCCAGGCGAGAGCCAGGCTGAGGGACCCGCAGGGTGCAGACCAGCTCCAGCCATCCCTATGTCCTGGGACAGGAGCCCTCCCATCCGTGCACAGCACCGTCAGGGCTAACACACGCCTGCTTCCAGGCCAGACCGGATGGAGACTGCAACAGGGCTCTGCTTGTACGAGTTACTCAGCATAGAACACGCCACAGGGACACCGAGCATCCCTGGAAGCATCTCTGGGGGCACAGATGGGATCTGAGCATCCCTGAGGGCACAGAGAGGACCTGAGCATCGCCCAGGGCATGTATAGGAGCCCATGAGGCTCAAAACCTGCCTGTCCCCAGCGGGATGTCCCTACAGCCCTTGCCACGTGCCCGGGCCCTCTCCGCACCCCAAGCAGCTCCAGGAGACGTTCCTGAAGCCAGAGCCTCTGGTTTTGATTGTTCCATCTGGAAAGGGTTTGGAATAAATCATGTTTACTGCGCGAGAGCAGAGCTCAGGGTCACCACATATTTGTAGGTTTCTGCCTACGCCTGTAGGTTTCATGTCACGTTTTAGTGGGATCGTGTAATGCCCTAAATGCTCCTGCACAGTCATCCCGGCCCCTCCAAGGGAGCACAGGCAGCTCCAAGCCCCATATCCCACCAGCATGGGGATCTACTCCTGCTCCGTGCTGTGGTTACACCGCTCCCACTGCAGAAAGCACCACAACAGGGATGCTCTCCTCAGATATAACCTGATAAAGGACTCCAAAGTCCTCCCCGGGTATTTGCCAGGGGCTGATGCATAGAAAGGGCTGTAAGAGGAAAGAAATGAAGGGCAAAGACACCCAAAGGAGAGTGGGACCAGCTCCACCTGCCCTGCAGCCTTCACCACCGGCCAAGGGACACCCACGATGCACACGGGTGCTGTTGCTGCACTGCTTTACACCTTTAATACAACCACATCACGCTTCAGACCCTGCTCATGGCACATCCCTTGGCCACACTGCACATGAAGGCTGTTGGCGTTGTCGCAGCCACCCCATTGTCACCAAGCAGACATCATCACCCCAAAACGAAGCCACTCACAGCGAGCAGCACAGACACAGGGAACCAAGAGATGCTCAGATGCAACCAAGCGTGTCCAAGCACATGAGAGCAGATGGGACCAGGAGCCCCAATCCTTCGCAGCACCCAGCAACCCGTACTACAGAGCAGAAGGTGGAGAGCTGAGCCCATGGACACCCTCAGGGGATGACACTGAGGGTGAAAGCAACGTTTTCCTCCAGCCCCAGCGCTGAGGCCCTGCTTTGCAAACCAGGTTTTGATTCAAACATCTCCGGAGTTATAAATAAACCGGCTGCAGGCGACGGCCAAAACCACGACCCTCGGCACCGAGGGCATCAGGAGGCTTTTAGGAAGCAGCTTTAGACCCTTTGCACACCCCCGAACCCCTCTTATTGCTCCTCATCCCTTCCCAGCGAGTATCCCCAGCTGCTTTCAAACAAAAACATCCTCCCCCAGCACTCAGCCGCAGCCGCTGCGGAGGGAAGAGTGGAGAAGGAGCCGTTTCCTGGATTTCCAGCTCCCGTCCCCACGTTAAACCCGGGCGCCGTGGGGAGAGCGGGGTCCCTCCGGCTCTGCGGGGCTTTAAAGGGTCTTTAACACCGGACCCAGCAGCGCTGCCCTCGGTGCGGGATCCCTTCATGAAACGAGAACAACCCCTGCCCGGGGCATAGCCCCCCGGTCCCTGTGTCCCCACCAGCCGCGGGAGCGCGGACCCGGTGCCGGCCAGCTTAGGGCGATGCGGGGTGGGAGGGTGAGGGGGGTCCCGCTGCTCCATCCCCTCTCCGGGGCCGCCGAGCAGCACGGAACGGGCTCAGCGTGACTCTTTCGGGGCTGACGTCCGGGACCGGGGAGTGATGCCCGGAGCCGATGCCCGGCTCCGGGGTGACACCGGGGCCGGTGAGAGGTGCCCGGTGCGCGGTACTCACAGCGTGGCGGTGCCGTCGGGCAGGAGACGTGGCTCGGGCGGCGCCGGGAGCCCCCCGCCGCTGCAGACCACCCTCCGCCGGGGCGCGGCGGAGCCACCGGGCGCTTTGGGCCGTTCGGCCCCGCACTTGCAGCCCAGGCTCTGTGCGGGGCAGCCCCGCGCCGCGGCCCCTCCGCTCAGCGCCGTCGCCAGCAGCATCAGCGCCGCTGCCGCCGCCCGCCGCATGGCCCCGGCCGCGGGCCACGGGCTCCGGGCTCAGGCTCCGCCACCGCCGCCCCGCTCCCCGGGGCGGCTCCGGCGGCGCCGCCTCCCCGCCGCTCGCCGCGCTCCGCCGCCGGCTCTGGCGCCTCCCCCAGCCCGCCCCGGACAGCCCCGCCCCGGCCCCGTCGAGGGCATCGGCTCCGCTCCGCGCCCGGACGCAGGGCTGGAGCCCCCGAGGGATGCGGATGAAGATCCGCGGGGTCCCGCAGGACCAAGCGCTGCAGCCCCGGAGCCGCGGGTCCGCCCCGTCCCGAAGGGGGAGAAGCTCCCGGTCCCATCCCGGTTCCAGGCTGGAGCTCTGCGTGGTCCAGAGCGCGTGTGGTCCATAGGGGCCCGACGTGATGCCCCCCTCCACATATGGTTCATAGGGGCCCGACGTGATGCCCCCCTCTGCATGTAGTCCATAGGGTCCAATGCAATGCCTCACTGTGGCACAGGGTGCTGTGCCCAGGGCGGTGGCACACACGGGGTCCCATCAGCGCCCTGTAGGTGGGAGATCTGGGGGGCTCCCACTGCCTTCCAGGACCCCCACGCCATGGAGGAAGCCCCTGTCCAAACTCACACAGTTCACTGCATGGTCACGCTGCTCGGCCCCCTCCTGGCCTCTGCCCTGCAGTTAATGCTCTTCCCTTCTTGCTTCCCTGTTTGGCTCAGTGGTTTCCACACTAAGTTCAATATTTAGCTTCCCATTCCCCCTCCCACGTCCCCTCTCCCCCCTTTGGGCTCAGCTTCTCGGAGGCCACGGCTCACTGCAGCTTCAAATCAAAAGGGATCAAAAGCAGGCAATGAAGTCTCCAGGACCCCGTGCCAGGGCGCAGAGGAAGAGGGTCATGGAAGGACGACAAGAGGCCACTCTGGGAATGCGGTTTCTCTCCAGGACCAATCGTTCCTGGAGGGGAAAAGAAATTTACTCCTTTCTCCAAACAAACACAACGCGGGGGCTGTTGGGAAGAGGAGACAGCAGAGATACTCATCAGCACAAGCTCCGTTTCCACATGTGCTTTTATGGACCCGTTCATCCCAGAGCCCTGGAGAGTGGCAGCATCTCAGTAAGCAACCAGCAATCAACAGTGAACCCACATCTTTGGCTCTGGTTCCTCCCCGTCCCTCGTCCCCTCCCTCTGTTTTTCCACTGCAGGAATTACCCTCCTGTGCCCTGTGCTGCAGGATGCTGGTCCCAGATCCTGCAGCTGAAGCTGGAAGAGCAACAGGAAACTGCTTGTGTCCAGCATCCGCTCTGAGATCCTGCGAGCATCTGCTCCATACGAAACCCCTCCCCAAACCCATCCCTCCTCCTCTGCAGGCTCCCCACCAAGGGGGAGAAGAGACCCCTTGGCTGATGCTGGATTTATGCATTCCCAGCACACCCAGCGCAGCAGCAAGCAGGAGCATCCCCAAACGCCTCAGTGCAAAGGGCTCCTTTTGCTGGATCAAGCCCTGAGTTAAGGAACCCTTGTCTCCAAGCACCCCAGTGCCTGCAGGGACATGAAGAGTCTATATTGAATGCAAGAGCTGGGAGCAGGACACAGGATTTCAGCAGGGGAAAGGCCCGATGTTGTGATGCTGAGTGCCTGGAGGGAATTCAAGTGGATTTGGGCTCATACCTTGCCATGGGCAGCCCTGCTGCTCACGCTGAGTTATTCTGCACTGCCTTAATGGACTGTTAACAGCACACACTTCTGTTCCTACCAAGGGCAGCTCTGACCCTGCCCCAACCCACAGTTGCTGCCCCTCTGCTTCCCCTGCCCCAGGGCTGGAAGGAAACCTCAGCATTAAGCCAAGAACTCCCTGTGTGTGGATAGGAACGGGGCTTGGCATGGATCTTGGGGGGGCCTGGAGGATGCTGGTCAGTGCTGGCAGCATCTGAGGGCAAACAGAGCAGCCTCCAGGACACGTTGAAGCAATCAAGCCCCTGTACGTGGCCATCAGGATTTGAACCTCCTCTGAAATTACCTCCAAGAACAGCCAAAACCTTGTCCAAAACGAGGAACAAATGTGGAATACCCGGCCCCAGCCCCACCACGAGGAGAGGAGCTCAAGCAACACTTCCCACATGCTTTGAGCCCAGTGGAGTTCAGGCTCTTTCAAGTACTTCCAAACCCCTCTCCCTGTGCTTTTCCAGCCTTGACCCCTCCTGATGCCTCCGGTCTGGGAGACAAGAAGGCAACCTGTTTGAAACTCCATCACCATGAACGTGCCGGTGCCGGATGCCAAATCCCTGTGCCCCTCACTCCCATTCAAAGGTAAAAACGTTCCTTAACCGCTGTAGGCATAGGAAGGGGGGGAAAGACAACAAGCACAGGACTCTCTAAATTCCTTTCACTAGGATCCAATAAAAACCTTGGCAGTTGTCGGCCTTCCTGCCGGAAACCTGATATCCCAGAAATAAACACACATCCCAACTTTGAAGGGCTGCAGCCGCGGGCTCTGCCTCGGGTGAGCTGCTCTGGCCATCCCCATGCTCTCATCTACCCCAGGCAGAGCAGGGAATGGCCTAAATCCATGGATTTTCCCATGCTAAGCAGGCGGCTCAGCGCCAGACACTTTGGAATACAAAGGATATGATGTGATAAAGAACAAAATCAAGCCTGGCTTTGTAAGCAATGCCTGGACCCACACCTAACGGGAACCAGAGCCTGCAGAGCTCAGCAGCTTCAGAGTGCCTCCAACAGGAGAGGCTGCTTCCTTGAGGATGCTGATGGCCACAGGCAGCCACCCCATCTCCCCAGCACAAGGAGGAGCAGCAGCACATCACCCCATCCTGGTGTTATTCCTTCCAGATGCTCCTGGGGAGGGTTTTTCTCCACTCCATCCATGTGACAACACGGCTTTGGGGGGGGAATCAGCTTGGGCAGTGACCTCCAAGGGACATTGTGACACAAGAGTCACTGCAGGGGACTGCTGAGGAACACAGGGCTGTGCCTTTACCCCAGGAGGGAACAACCAAGCCAAGTCATGAGGGAAGAGGAGGAGGAGCCCCTCTGGTCCTTCATCTGCTGGACACATTCCTCCAAGGCAAATATTGACAGTGTCAGTGCCTGAGGAGCGAGCGCTGCTGCTGCAGTAAACCTGCCAAGTGCTTCCAATGGGGAATAAACTTGTGATGCAGAGGCCAAGGTGCTGGAGCAGGAAGAAGGGTTCATTATGAGGCTGTGGAATCTTTCATCTCCAGCTTGTTGGCTGCATTCTGGTGACCAGCAGTTTCCATCTGCTGGTGATGCTGTGGAAGGAGTGGGTGGCCCATGGACATGTGTCCAGCGGCACTGGAGCTCTGACCATCCCGGCTCCATGGGTGCCCAAAGGAGGAGCAGAAGGTGCTGGTCAAGGCTTCAGGGAGGCTCGTCCCTGGGAGAAGCACGGGAAAGCTCTGGGGCAAGACACACTGGAGGGAAGGGATGAGACCCATAGGTATCTGGAGGGGTGGGACCATGCAAACCTCATCCAAATGGGTCAGGGCAATCCCAAGGACAACTACAGGCTGGGTGGAGAAGGGATGGAGCAGCCCTGAGAAGGACTTGGGGGTGTTCTGTGCTGGGCTGGTCCTGCAGGCTCAGGATGCAGAGCACTTCCATTCCTTCTGCATAAGAGAAGGAGCAAACACACAGGAGAGCAGCAGACTGCACGCTGGAACTGAGTTTAGATAGAGCCAGAGCCCTGACTTTGTTCGGTAAAACAAGCCAAAGGCTTCTCACGTTGTGAAATTCACACACGCAAGGATCTGTAGTCATATCTTCTGGGAAGAGAGGTGGAAGAGGAAGGGATTCACTTCAACCATCAACTGGGAAGGGCGGTTATTTCCAAGGGTCATTCCTGATCCATACCTGTCCCAGGAGCCGCTGTTTCCCCTTCGGTGCGCTGGGGAGCAGTGCCACCCAGAGGGCTGCTCCAGGAACAGCCCACGCCGCCTCAACCTCTCCCCCAGCTCAGCTGCAGCTATTTTTCCCTTTCTGACCCAAAACTCCCAGTTCCACTGCCTTTGCTCTGTTCCAGCGACCTTTCAAACCACCTGCTGGGGAAACAGCTTCAATGACAACTCAGGGCATTTATTCACAAGGCTGGAACATAAAAATAACATCTTTAATAGCTTTAGAGTTGGCACAGATGGTATCAGAATTCACCACTTGTTAATGGACTAGGAAACAACCCACAGCGCAGCGCTGAGGAGGGTGGCTCAGACTGCATGCTGCTTCTAAACCACGGAGCTACGACAGGTTAAGAGTTGACTCTTTTCATTTACATTCAGCATTTATAGTCACAGAGTAAAACCAACGGCTGGATTTAACTGTGTGCACACAGAGAAAAGCCTGGGAAGGAGGTTTCTGCTGGCAACTGATGTCTCCTCCTCTTAGCAGCACGCAAAAGCCCCAAACCTCAGTTTAACATGGCTTAAAAGAGACTTGCCATAGCTAGCATTGGCCAAACAGCATGTGACATAACATAGCAGCTTCTGCTCTAAATGAAACAACTACTGCAGAGGAAGAACCCCATTTCCCTCTTCCAGGAGAAGTGGTTAGACCAGTGCTTAAGATATGAAGACACAGCCTAGGAGCTCTGGCAGGGGTGACAGGATTCTTTCCAGGAACCCAGAACACAGCAGAAATAGTTTCCTTCCTGGACTTCTTTTCCCAAAGGAAAAGCAAACCTCAGTGCTGCTCTTTGAGACAAGGGAGTATTCTCATCCTCAGACATGCACACAGGATGGTGGAGGCACCAAAGAGCCAAGTGACTCGCCTTGGAAAGCAACGGAAAAGCCCCATTCTGACACAAAAGAACTCAGACAGTCAAAGAACCACTCAGCAGGATGAAAATAACTCCCAACAACACAAGAGAGGAAGGGTGAAAGCATCCCAGAACACCTGAGCAGACATGGAACCAATGGGAAAAGCCAGCAGTGTCAGCCTGGAAAGGACAAATACAAACTCCAGGCAAAAAGACACTCCCACACTTGCCATCTGCATCCAAAACATGAGCTCAAGCTGGCAACTGAGCTCCTTCCCCATCCTCATGTGCTTGTTCTTTGCCCTCTGCAGTGTCACAGTGTCTCTACCGGAGATCAGGTTCACAGCAGCCCTCAGGAGCCACCATGTGCAAAGCTTTTGTTTGGGGAAACATTTATAGGGTCTGTGGCAAGACTAGAGCTTGTTTAATGAACTTAGTCCTCAGTGAAACCAAACTCACTGCCACTGGTGAGGATACAGCTTGATTCATTAGCAGCTCCATCCTGACAAATAACTTTGGTCAACCTTGTCAACCCAAGGACCCTGAAGGAGCCAAGATACCACAGTCACTTTCAAGCATACGCTGTCTTATCATTTGATGGTTCTACAGATTTCCAGTTCCTATGGGTACTCTACAATCACAATAAATTAGGAGGCATTCCTGGCCTCTGTTCTGTTAGGAGGAATTCCCTCTCACCATCATGACGGGGTGCTGACACGGAGGGAGGGAAGAATGCATAGTGAGGTCTCCCATCAGCTGTCCTCTGGTGAGGCCGCTTGTTTTTCCACCTACTGACCCTGCACTGCCAAGGTCTCAGTTTTGCCTTCACTGCCTGCTTTGTTGGAATAATCTCGCTCTCCAAATATAGTGCTTCCAATCCTGATGTTTGTGGATCCAACCTCTATCTAGGGAGAGAGACAAAGGAGGAGTTAAGGGCAGAGCTGCCACCCAAACCTGCCAGCACAGTTTGTAGCCAACCTTCATGCACATCACATCACAGGATGGTTCCCCATGTACTCGCCACCCTACAGCAAAGGTCTGTCTGATCCATCCCAGAATCAGGAAAGCGCTTTTTCATGGACCAGCACCATCAGGCTTCCCCTTGGATGAAGAGACCAATAGGCCCGTTTGGATGATGCCTGGGCTGGGCTTTGGGGTGCCTACAGCTGGTACTGGTATGTTTGTTTCCCAAGGGAAGAGGTGGCAGAAGGAAACCAGACTTACTGCATGCTGGAAGTCTGTGGACATGCCCATGCTCAGCTCCACCTTCTCAATGGGGAGACTGAGCTTTTCACACACTTCCTTCCGCAACGACAGTAGCATCTAGAAGGGAAGGGGAGAGAAAAGAGGATCACACGTGTGACAGCCACAGCAGCTCTGTTTCAAGGTTTCACAGATCACAATCTCTGCCTTTCTTTGAAGTCTCCTTCACACTTTCCACTGAAGCGCCTGCAGATGTCCCATTCCAGGCTACGTTACTGACAACACCTGTACTTCCAAGTCTACACATCTTCTGAAGACATTCCATTATTGCAGCAGCATGGCAGATGAGGAACACAGACCTGGCTCCTCTGCCTCATGTACTCTGCACACACAGCAGGTAAAGGAAGGCTGACTGCAACCCCATCTGGACACAGGATCAGAGAAGCCAGGGCAGGAACTGGTGCACGAGGTGAACCTGCCATATCCTGGCTACAGCTTCTCAGGAGCTGGACCAAATACATATGGACATCTGCAGAACTGAGCCTAGCACCTGCATTAATACCCTCTGAGCTCTAAGGGTTTCTATGGATCCCCCACAGACTTCCAGCCTGATGGGAGACAAGCCAACAGGTAACATTTTCTTCCAGATAATCCTACCTGGAAGTCAGGATTTGGACCCTTACTAAGGTCATGCCCAACGCTGCCAATGGTCATCAGCCCCACAAATTCCAGGCTGGGACACTTGTTGATGATGTGCTCCACAGCAGCAGTGGTGTCTCCAGGAGGAAGGCCATGCTTACCTGGCAAAAAGCAGGGAGATCTGTGCCAAGCTCTGCCAGAGGCCAGGCTGAAGCTAACAGACAAGCAAGTTTCATCCTAGCTCAGAGAAACGCTTTAAGAGCACAAAGCAACCCATCCTAGTGAGGTTGTTTCTGTCATAGCAGCAGGACAAGCCTGTTTATCAGCAGAAAAAGCCACTTACTGTCTTCTCCACTTGTATTAACTTGCACCATGACCTTCAGCCTCTGAGGTGAGCCTTTCTTCTGCCAGGAGCTGTTGACCCTGTCTGCCAGCTTCACCGAATCCACTGTTTCCAACATGAAGAGGTTCGGGACAGCTGGGGAGAAAACACAGGCTGAGGGCAAAGCTGCTGGCACAGGTTTTGTACCTGCACCTCAGCTCGCTCACAGAGCATTGCTGAGTTCATGCACAAGAAGTTGTTACTATTTGAACACTGGATCACTGCACATGAAACAGGCTTTACCCATCAACTTGTTGACGTTGGTTTTCTGCAGGTGGCCAATGAAATGCCATTTAATGTCCGGGCAAGAGGACAGAATCTGAAAGCAGAGAGGAACAGTGAGGTTTGAATGACAACTCCTCTTCTCCCACATAGCACTTGTTCAGTTTGCCCACAAACAGAACACCCAATCTTCTTCTATTTACCCTAAAAGGCACAGCTCAGCCAGTGCTTGTGTACTGAGATTGCTTCACTGTCTGCAGAGGAGCAGGGCTCTGATTGCAGAGCACTACATGGGGAAAGCAAAGCTCTTTTGCTACTAAATAGTCATAACGTGGCATTTTCCCCAAATTGAGTGTTACCACGTTTTTAATGACACTACACCTCCTACAGCAGAAAGCACAAAAGATTAAAGCACTGCTCAGGCAAATACTTTATGACTAAGGCACATGTATTCACAGAGCCAGCAAGACAAGGAGAGGGAATGGGGCAGGCAAAGAACTAAAAATAACCACTCCATTTATCTGAAGAGACAAGGATCAAACAGCCTTCATTGCTAAATCCCTAAAAACCAGGATTTGTGCTGGGCAGCCCTCAGGACGCAGCTATAGGGAGTGAGAATACACACACAGAACTGTGTACTTACTCTAGAGTCTGATGCCTTTTCTAGCAACTCTTGAACCTAGAAGAATCAAGACAATCTCTTGTTAAAACCACACCAGAGGTGCCTGCACCATAAGGGTGTCTCTAGAATGTATGTCCCTGGGACCAATACACCCCTCAAATACAAGGCCAGGGGCCTGATGCTATGGCCAAGCCCAGCTTCCCATGCTCAGAGCCCCACACTGGGCTGCCACAGTGCCTGTCTGCAGTGTGGGGCCATCACCAACCCACGGGGCCCATCACCAACCCATGGGGCCCATCACTAACCCATGGGGCCCATCACTAACCCATGGGGCCCATCACTAACCCATGGGGCCCACTCCACTCACATAGTTCTCCCCGAAGCTGCGCTGCCCGTGGCTGTAGGCCTCGATCACCATCTCTGCCGGCTTGGTCTTGCTGACGGCCACCAGCCGCGGCTGCACTGCCGGGAGCCCCTGCACAGGCACCCGAGGTGAGCTGGGAAGCCTCCCACCTGCCCCACGCTTCCCCCAGCATCCTTCAGCACCCAACCACAGCCCCAGCTATAGGAGGGGGTCAGGCTGGCCTCCACAGCGACGCGGAGACCTCTAAGGACGACACCGGGGTCCCGTCACCCTTGCTGAGGCGAACAGCCGCCCGCCTCCATGACAGGCCCACGGGGCGCTGTCTCCACGCTGACGGAGGACCTGCCGCCCCACCGAGCGTGCCCACCCCGGCGGACCGAGGCTCCCCCCACGGCCCCGGCTCTCACCTGCGGCCGGCGCGCCGCTGCCTGCTGCACCCGCTCGGTGACGGCCCGCAACGCGGGCCCCAGTCCGTCCCCGGCGGCCATGCCCGCCGCTCTCCACATCACCGGCTAGCCCCGCCCCTCCCGCTCCCCGCCGGCCAATAGCATCGCCCCGTCGGGCACCGCCCACCAATGGGAACGGCGGGGCGGGGCGTAGGGCGGCGGCGCCATGTTGGGCGGCTGAGGTGAGGCGGGAGTGGGGTTCATGGAGGTCTCGGTGGGTGACACATCCAAGCTCCGGCGCTGCCCGAACCCACCTTCCTGCCCTTGAAGTGGCTGGGATGGGGCTTGATGCCGCGCTGAGGGGCGGTGAGGAGCGGCGGGGGCCCTGCTGTGAGGAACAAAAGCGGTGTCAGCACCTCATAACCTGCCCTGGCACCCCATCGACACCGCAGCCTCCCCTTGGGCCCGCAGGTTCTGAGGGGAAGGAGCCAAGCAGGAGCCTTCACCCGGGTGAGGAGAGCATTTACGCATCTCTCTGGCCCTTATGACTGGAAAGCAGACATGGCAGCAGCAGCCTTGCGTTCACAGGGCACGTTCCGCCCACCACAACACCGCAGGGCTCATTTTGACCATTTACCTGGAATACTGCAAGGAAAACCACCACAAAGCCCACAGTCAGAACATTCTGCATGAAAAGCCATCTTCCTAGGGTGCAAATTCCAGTGTCCAGAGGAAAACAGTGCTTTATAAAGCCAGGCAGCACTTGCACATGCTGGGTTGTGGGGAGCAGCAGGACAATGGCTTTATCCCAGGGAGTCAGATAGAAGGAATGGGACCTGCCAGCTGGAACCCATTAGCTAAATCCTTGTCTTAATGTGCAGAACTCGGCTCTCCCATATTCCCAGCAATGACAGGATTGACACAGCTGGTTAAAAACACCCACCAGGCTCTTGGTGTGCTAAAACATGACAATGATTTGATGCAAACTTGACCAAATCCTTGCTGTTTGACACTAAAGGCTTGTTACTGTGTCTGTCGCCCTGTTCTGCTAATGGTTGTGGCATTCCCTGAGCTGGTAGGGATACATCCACCCTCTCCTGCTCCTTGGAAGGGGAGGATGGCACCAAGCAGCAGCACATGGGTCAATGGCAGCTCAGCACCGATCCACAGCACTCTTCCCCCTGGAGCAGCAGCAGCCTCAATGTAGTCGATCTTCCCCTGCAAATACATCTACACATCGTGTTAGCCATAGGGATAAAACCAGGAGCGCTATTAAAATTGAAGGCCATTTTATTGTCATAGCAAATACCAAAATAAAAAGGCTTTTAATACATAAGAAGATCAAGGACTGTACTGGGAAAGCATTCCCATGCTCCCGCCAGCAATGCTCAGGTATCACAGCAGTGCCACAAACCTAGGTTTGCTTTGTTAGAGTGGTTTTAAAACTCGGACCTTCCATGATTTTGGATGATGGAAAGAAGACAAAACGTCAGTTAAAGAGAGAGATGGAATCACGATGTAGTGACATATCTGGGAAATAAAGGAGATCAGACATACAAGGAGGAAACCTGGATGCAAACGCAACAGTGGATTCTAGCTTGTGAAGCCTGATTTCAACCTTGCTTTTTGCCTTTTGACAGCTGAAGTTACAAGAATAATTCAGCAGTAATGTTTTCAATTAAAACAAGGGAAAAAAAAAGGCATTAAGACCTATTTATTCCAAACTATTGTCTTGCTGTGAAGTCGTACAAAAAACCACCCTTTTTAATACCACTTTGGCTTATTTGGGTCTTTTCATTAGCGAAAAAAACCTCATGTAAAATGTAGTTCTTAGTTACTAATGGAAATCTCTAACATGAATGTAGAATGATCTCAAATGAGATCATCCTCAAAGGTTTAGATACTACTACCTCATCTGCTATTCCCTGTTCATAACCCTGTAAAAGGCAGTAATATTACAGCCTACCTACTGATGCAATTTTGACTGCTGTGCTGTCTAATGTCATAAGTGTGGAGATGGAACTTCCCTTCGCTTGTATTTCCCAACAAATAAAGCTGACACAATAGGAGATGGGACTTTCCTAGAGCAGAAACTGATGCTTATCCTTTACTGTGCATTGTCACTCCTTCCTAACAGGGGAAAGAAAACTGAAGTAAGAATACTGGTACCAGCAGCTGAAATCCCTCACAGTTCTGTCTTAGTGTGATCACCTTATTCAAAGGACTAATACATGTTTCAATCACTGACGAATGAAACCAAATGTAGTGGGTAGCAAGTGCTGGGGGCACAAGACTGCAAATGCAACAGGCTGGTTCTCTGACAACTAAGTTAGCACTTACACCTGTATCAGCTCATATTAGTGTGTTGGCCACAAATGATAATGGCAATGAATAAACAGACTCTGCTGCTAAGCGGCACATGGATTAGAGACAGAAAAAACCAGGAATGTTCTCTCTAGGTCTGAACTTTTGTCTTTAACACCCTCTCAAGCTTTGCATGTGTATAAAACACAACCTTATTACCTCTGTGCATCTGGTATATGAAGAATTCAGTGGCTTTTGGAAGCAAAAGGTACGGTACATGGCATTGTTCTGAGTAAAGAAGGAAAATTCAACGTATCTTAGGACAGTTCAGAGACAAGAGGTTCTGTTCTTTGCCCTGTCACTTCTTGCTTTGATGGTTTGTGTCCTTTGCTACCATAAATCTTTCTTTCACAAGGTCTATTCACAAAACAACCCCACAAACACAACTGTAACTCAGTTCCATTCCTTTCAGTTTACCTGAATGTCTTCTCTCTAGTAAGACACTGTAAACACTGAAATCCAGTTGCTCTTGCAGAGGCAGGTAATGCACTGTGATGCCCGTGGGTCATTCAAGCAGTTACTTGCCAGCAACAAGGCTTTTTACAAAGTCAGGGTCCCTGAGACAAAAATACTTTTCTCCTTATTTTCCTAACCATGACAATGGGACAAGTACCATGCTTGCAGCCTGGTGCCACTGACAATCAACTCCAGTTCTCCAGCAGCATGCCTGTGCCCCTCACCAAGCAGCTGGGGAAAGCCTCAAACTACTGAGTCCCCCCTTGTGTCCTCCCCAAATATGACAAATGGAAACCAAAGCAGTGTTAAGATGCACAAAAGGAACAGTTTGGGTCACTGCCTGTAGTGGCAGTGGTGTAAGGCTTAGATCCCCCCATGGAAACTAGGGAACCTGTAGGATTTCAGCTGGATTTCTTTAACTCACTGTGGTCTCAGCTGCCCTAGCAAGGCAAACCAGGTCAGCTCAGACCTCACTGATAGGTGGGTTTATGCATTTGCTACACCCTGCACTCTAGGCAGACCTGGAGCATGGACACAGGCTGTTAGATCATCCCAGCACCCCATGCAATGGGGGCAACCTGCCCTTTAGACAAGGTCTTCAAGCAGCTGTGTCTAGTGTACAAAAGTCTAGCACCTTTTTGTTAAAGGGGTTTAACATAAAGTACTTGAAATTTCTAACCAAAACAAGTTGTAGCAGCGATTCCCCTCCCTCCGAAACCTCACCATTTCTTGACTTCCTACTGCTATGAGCCACCTCAATCCAAAAGGAAGTACCCATCTAAGCTGGCCTCTCCAGAGGAATTTGGTCTGTATGTCCAAGAGCAGGGAGAGGTGCATCTGAAGGACATACCTGGAGTTGGCCGCTTAGAAGTTACCAGGAAAACCACCCCATAAACACCAAAGTCTATTTGTCATACAAAAGATTGAACGGATTAAGTCTGATTCGTCTCTTTCAGAACAGGAAAGGAGGAAAAACAAAAAGGAACTTCCCAGTTCATGTTTCTTTTGATATAAAAGGAATAGAAATCTTTCAGTTGACGTTATGAAGTAGCTTTGAGTCCTCATTGGTTCCTACCCCATCTTCTTCTTGGATTCCTTCTGCCAGTCCCTCTGCAAATTTGGTCTGGCTTCCCGCATAGTCCATGAACATGTTGGGAATATCCTTGCCAAAATATATCTTGCTGTTTGCTGCAATCGCCTTGTATTTCATCAGCTGTAAGTACTCAGGAGTTAACTTCAGCTGCACAGAAAGAAGAGATCACCAACAGATCAGATTCACTCAAGAGCAAGGTTGTGTCATGAGAATCCTACTTTTCCACCATGCTAGCAGGCATGCTCATCCTCTCTTCAGCTGAAGAGGCACAGTGCCCAGAAGAAAGCTCTCTTTCAGCAGGTCTAAAGTGAAGCTCTAAATCCCAGTGACTAAACGGCAAAATGAGAAAGTGATGGAAGCAGCTGGGGAAACTTTCAATCCAAATGTACCAGAGATGCTCGAAAGCACATAACTCACTGAAAGCCCTCACAATGCAAGCTGCTGGGAAGAAAACACAACTGGCTTCTAGCCAGAGAGTAGATTGAGAAGTCTGTTCCGGACAGCAGAGCTCATTCGTTCAGGATAATGACATTAGAACTGAGAGGATAGAGTAACTGGGATAGAATTTGTGCACAAACATCCCACACCTCTGTCCATTCTCACTGACTCTTACAAGACAGAGTTTTCCTGCTGGGATGGCCTGGGAACTTGCTGCAGGCACTTACAGCCTGGCATTTATCCACAGGATTTCTCTTTTTCCATTCTTTCTTTCAACTTCTTTCTTTGGCAGTACCAAGGCTTTGCCAGGCTAGTTTCTAAGATGTGTAAGATCAGCTCTATCTGCTCTTTACCTAAATACTTATTTACTCTTAAGCCTGCCTGTCACTCCAGAGATCCCTGCTCCTGCTTTGCTTGCTTGCCAGCTTGCACATTGGAATTAATTGACATTTCTGATTGCAAAGGCATGAAAGGGCAACACTGAAACAGATATCCTATCTACAGAGGGAGCCCTGACCCCATTAGCATCTAGCAGAGCTGTCTCCAGAGAGGACCAGGTATTTCATGTATCCTGACATGAATTCATCTGTCCACAGAAAATGAACTTGCAAATAGGGATCTAATTGTTTCAGGCTCAATAATTCTGAGTGATGGTTTTGGTTTGCCTTTTGACTTAAAACAATGAGACACACCAAGCAAGCAATGAGCACAGGCAGCTCTTTTCCTGAGTTCAGGTTAGATATAAAGAAGAAGTTCTTTACTGTGAGGTGCTGGAACAGGTTGCCCAAAGAAGCGGTAAATGCTCTATCCCTGGCAGTGTTCAAGGCCAGGTTGGACAGAGCCTTGGGTGACGTGGTCTAGTGTGAGATGTCCCTTCCCATGGCAGGGAGTTGGAACTGGATGATCTTAAGGTCCTTTCCAACCCAGACCACTCTATGATTCTACGAGTATTTCTATACAGCCTAATGTAGGGAGCTCTGCTTCAAGGCCCAGCATAAGGACATAACAATACCTTGTTAGCCTCAGCTACTTTCATAGCAGTGTAGCATTCAGCATCAGCTCTTGCCTTCTCTCTTGCAAGAAATGCAGCATCTGGAAGCAAACACGTTTTCATATTCAGTTTTATTTCCAGCCATGTTAGCACCATTTGCAGCTGGAAAACTTTTTAAAGTGGTCAGTACCACATCTAAACTGTACGGGATACAGTTTAGGGAAGAGGGAACCAAATGGGAAACACAGCAATGGGATCTCAATTTACATCTACAACACTGCAGGATGATAGCACGGAGTAAGTAAATTGCCTCTGCAACTGAAGACCTCAAAGCATTTTATGAACATAAGGTTTTTATTACCACCCCTGTCACGACGGCTGAGAACACTCTTTCTTCTCCAGCCAGCCCCTAGCTCTCGTGCTGAAAAGGCAGCAACTGTTCCAGTGCACAAGTGGGATTTGCCCATAATATTTGCACAGGACTCACAGCCCAGCAGAGTGCTCTGGAGATGGAGTTTGGGATTGTGAATGCAGTTCCCCAGATGGGATGTTCTCTAGGATGCTGAGGTTAAGATTCAGGCACGCACAGGCGGGTGATTTTAACCTTCCCCAGCTCTGCTCCTTGGATAGATGTCAGAGAACTGTTTCTTTGTAATAGCAACAGTTGTGTAAAGGGTCCAGTCCTGCAGGACGTGGAAATTCCCTTACTCCTAGCAGAGACATTTAAGGAAAGAAACACTTCCCCTTTCTGTATTGGACTCCTTTTTCTCCTTCTGACTTTATCTATCCAATGCTAATGAAGTAGTATGAGGCCACCACATTAAGATGAGCGTAATCTGCCTGGTTTGCTGTGATCTCTTGACATCCCTTCTAGGACAGGGAGCCACACGACTGGAATACAGTCTGGATTTGAGAGTTGCGCAGCCGGATAAACCATTTGTTTTCCTATACTAGCAGGGAGTCCTGTGAGCTGCTACACTTCAAAATCATGTCAGCAATTGGGATGGGCTGGCCTGCAACTTCCTCTCTTTCGGCTAAAAAGAGTGGTCCCAGTCGGAGACCCCAGAAAGAATGAGGGAGACAGGAATCCTCTGCCAGCAGAGTTGAACTGAAGGCCTGACACCCAGTGACACACATTTATAAGAACTAAAACCCATTGTATTTCCGTGCAGAACTTCTTAATGAGAAGCTGCTGATCTGTAAAAGTCTTAATTGGCTCCTCTGTGGCCTTCTGCAAAGCTTGGCAGGCCCTCTAATGAATGTAATTGAAAATAAGGCCCTGCCACTCGGAGCTAGAAATGCTGACCCCTTTTCATATCCTGGAATTTCCTTAACAAAGCAGTTCATCAGAGGGGTAGGGAGACATCATCTTAATTTAACAGTACAACCTCCCAGGAGGATCACCTTGAAACAGAAGGTTCCAAGAAGCACAGTCTACAAAGAAGCATTCCTATTCCTGCCTCTGGTCAATCCTAGGTCCTAAAAGTAGTCAGCTGCAAAACTAAAGGGGGGTGAAGAAGCAACAATGCAAACTAAACAGTGAATGTCAGCTTGGACTGAAGGACATGGTCAATACACACACGTCAAGAACTACTGAGCTCCATGAACTGCTTCAGTGCCTTTAGACAAAATTCACCACAGAACATTTACTTCCTACAGACTCACCCTCAATCTCTGAAATCCGCTTCTCTGTTTCCTTTTCCATCACTTTCTGTCCATAAGTTATTTCAGCAACTTGTGCAATCTTTTCTGCCTCTGAAATGAAAAAGAACACATCCACGTTGTGGTCTTCCTAAAGCCAGAAGCAGCTTCACCCACCGAAGTCCTCACCACCCCCTTCTGGTGAAAGTTAATTGTGGGAAGACTTCCCAGCCCTCAGAAGGCAGCCGTGTACATCTGTGGGCAAAGCTGGAACCCACCTAAAAACTCCCTGGAAGAGTTTCACATCAGCAGCCAATAAACACAGCAGAGATCACCCAAAAGTGAACCAAGTCCATTCCTTCCCAGTGCCTGGGTTCTTTTTGCTGCCTTCCCCCCACTCCTGCTCTTCAGTTGTTCTACCCCTTCAAACACAGATATACAGACCGATGAGGGCTTTCTTCCTTTCTGTCTCTGCTTCCTTCTCCACCACCTTCTGCTTCTGGGCTGCAATCAGCAGCTTTGTCTTCTCACTTTCCCTAATGAGCCAGAAGAAGCCAGTTACAAAGTGTGACCTTGCTGAAGTGGTGTGGCTGCTGGCTCAGTCCTCTTTCAAGCACATGTTTAGGGCAGGCAGCACTCAAGGAGTGAGCACATGTACCTGCACACAAAGAGCTTTTCTTCTAAACCAAAGTGTCTTTTCCTCCCCTCCATAGCAGGAAGACTTTCCAGCCAAGCCAGAATGAAACCCTTCCTGCTACTCTCTGCAGGCTGCCCTAATGCTTTCTACAAGACTGTTCACACCTGTTTTTTTGGCTATTGTTATGAGGAATTTAAGCAAAGTAAGACATTAAAATCCTGTGAAAGCCTTGTCCTCACTGACAGCTGATCTTCCTCGTTTGGGAGCTTTGAAACCACCCTTCATTCCATCACATGGCTCTGTGTATCTGAAGAAAATACTCTGTTCCTGCTCCCAAAAAGGGAAGAGAGATTAGAGTCCAGAAAAGTCTCTCCCAACACATATCCTACTGTATTTATGGTAACAGATTAACAGGCTGATTTGGGATTTTGACTACCATGACTTCCCATGATACCAAAAGGTTGCATGGAATGCTAGGGAAGCAAAATGGACAAGAGGGCCCTTATTCTGGCCTACCCAGACTGCTGGCAGAGTGCTCAGAGAACATAAGCATTTCTGACTGATCAAGTGCAAGAGAAGGCAGCTGGCTCAGAGCATTGAGAAGGGATCAGTGTGTCAAGTGCTATTAAAGAAAGTTATTTCAAAGCTTCAGCCTGTTGAATCAACAGTTTCTCCATCCCAGACAAACAACAGGATTAGTGGTGGACTCTCTCCACCTGCCACTCACTCCCATGCTCTGGGAGGCCCCTTTAAAACAGGGCCAGCGTCAAGAGGAAGGAGACTGTGGGCAGCTAATTTCTGCGCTCAAGTGCTCAAAAGGGAGAAACAGTTTCTAACTCAGCAGTGACAGACATGTGCTTGTCTGCTGCAGCCTTCCCAGGCCCTCTCTGTAGGCAGCACGAGGCTGGGAGCAGGCCTGGCAGAGGGCACACTGATCACTGCTTGCTGTGAAAACACATTAATCTGGATGAGCGATTCTTTTTGCTAACACAAAGGTGCAAGTCTCAGGCACTTACATGAGCTCGTAATTCCTCCGGATTGTTTCAGGGATGTTTGGCTTTGTAACTCGAACTGCCTGGAAAGGGAGACCAAAGAAAACATAGGCAAGCAGCCAACAATCAAAAGCCAAATGGCCCCTGAGGCTGCAGAGCATAGGGGAGCTGATGCTTGGGGCATGCTCTGCCACACAACGCTGCAGAAACTATGACCAGGTCCAAACCCCACAGAGCAAATGCAGGTCTCAATGATCTCCTGCTGTGACAGGAGACAATAACCTGGGTAAAGCAGTACCCACAGTACCACCAACAGAAACCCAACACATCAAAGCTGAGAGGAGATGGAAAGGATATGGTTCTCATTCCTTCACAGTTTTCTATTTCCTTTTAGACCTTTTCCTTTCCTTTTACCCCTCCTTACAATATGCACCTTAGACATCTCAAAGTAGAACTTTATAATGAATTACCTGTATAATTAATCCAGGGGCCATTGTAGTTAGGTCTTGCTGCAAGGCCAGTTTAAGGTTTTCATCAATCTGATCTGATTGGGGAGAAAAAACAGGTAACTACAAGTCCCACAAGGCAGCTTGTTGTCAACACATAGAGCTGGCTGGAAGGGCTCAGATTTCTTATTCCTGGAAGGTATGCACACATGTAAGTCTGATGTAGAAGTACTGGGTAAAGGAAAAAAGCATCCCTGCCCCAAAGACAAGTTCCCATCTCTCTCAGTGTGTCAGGCAGCACGGACCAGCACCAAACACTTGGGACAGACCACAGGAGACAAAGTTATTTCAGCAACTTGTGCAGTTCCCCATAAACTACAGTTGGAATCTTTCTGAGCTAGAAGTAGCACCATTATGATAGAAAATCTGTGCTCTAACCCACTTCCCCATTGGTATCTTCCCAGCTAAATGGTGACTGATGAGGAACTGTATCTGTGACAGCAGGAGACAAAGCACATGGAAAGGCAGAAATATGAACTGGCTACACTGGTTATTTCAATAGGCTGCAAAGAAATCTGCGTAATGTCTGTTTGGCTCAATGGACACCAGTTAACTCGGGGATAGCTGAGAAACTTCAAAAGGAAACACAAACCAAAGCCCTGTTTCAGTGGAAAGCTCTAAGGACAGCAGTGTTTCCAGTTGGGGCCTGCTGAGAAGTGCAAAGGGAAAAATCAAGATGTAATGGCCTTGAGAAAGTGATCACATCTCACTCCTTGATTATTTGCTTTGGTTCCAGTTTAGCTTTATCTGGAACTCGCCCTCACAATGGGGCTCAGCCAGTTTAGGAAGCAGCTGTTATCAGTTTCCTGCACCTGCTTGCAGATGTGGGGGCACAGCATGACATGAATGGGCTGTGCCCCACTTCAGAGCCAAGCCAGAACACATTGAGCTCACACAAAGAGTTACACAGGGGTTTATACAAGTTCCTTCTGTGCAAAGCAGTTGCTTTGAGGCCGTTTCAAGCAGTTGTCGTCAGCAGCTGCCAACATCTGGAGATCCCATCGGCAAAGCAGCCCCATAAAGGACACGGAAGGGGAACCGAGCCCTGGTTCTGCATCTTGTGCAGCAGCACATGAGGAAGCAGAAAGCCAGGCTTCTTGGAAAGCCCAGTATGAACAGAAAGCAGGAGTTTGTGAACAGCCTGTGTCCTTCTAGGCACAAATTCTGTCCATTTGGGGTCCAAAACCATTCACAGCTACATTTCTGCCTGCAGTCAGCACTGCTGTGGCGCTGAAACACTGGAAGGGGTTTCTTGCCAGTCCAAAGCCATAAACAAAACACTAATACTGGCACCAACTGGTCTATTTCTACTAAGAAACCACAACTTTTCTTCAGGCTTTCTCCCAGTGTGCTCTCCTGGTGTCTGCGCTGCCTGAAGCCAGGGAGGAAGGTCAGCAGGCTCTTGCCAAGTCATCCTGTTTCCCAGCACCAGGCACTGCAGCCACAGGCATGACCCAAAGCTAATCAAACCCAAAGGCCAAGGAGTGCTTGCTCATACTCTTTATGACAGCAAAGAGGAGAAAAACAGCTTTTCCATCTGGATAAGCAAAACCTGTGACTGATTCAACAAGTCGTGTTTGCTAAACACACAAATAACACCACAGAATTAGTGCTCCCTTTCCTAAAGCCCTCTGCTGCTACTGGCAGGTTTGGGTTTGGATGGTTCTTGTTACAACACACTGAAGCAGGAGTAACAAGGAAGAAATGATGGTAGATAGTTAACTATCTTGATTCCAAAGAAGGCAGATACTGGATTAACAGGTAAAAAGCCCATCAGTTTGGGGTAAGGAGCTCTGCATCAATAGAAAAGGGGCAGCTCACCGAACAGCTCAATGTAGACCTCCTGCAGCGTATGGACACTGCAGAACTGGTTCAGCTCATGGTGAATCTTGTTGAAGATGAGAGCTTTGTCGTAGTCAGCGGTGTAGTTCTTCACTATGTCGTACACTGCAAAAGAAGAAACCCCTGTTCAGAGCTGGGCCGGAGGGATGCCTCAGCACTTGCTTCAGGAGTCACAGTGCCCACCTGAAGTGAGGAATCCACCCCCAAGAGAAGCTGGCACCACAAACACACACTTTGTGAACAAAGGGGAGTTTTCTTTATTGCTCATCTATTTCATAACACCCTGACCAGTGTTCTGTCACCTGCTCTGCAAAAGGACATCTCACTACCAACAAGGACCTCTCACTACCAATAACCCCTCTCTACGCTATCTGCATATACACAGAGGTTGTGCCTGAGCTGCAGAACACAGAGGTCAATGCACAACAAAGGAAGAACATCCCACACTCAGCATAAACCAGAGGTCTCAAAGCAGGCCTCTGGTCAGCTAGGCAGTTATACCACTCCTGTAACTAACAGGGTGCTAAAAACTAAAGAACGTGGGGAAAAAGGCTGCACAGGTCATTCTTCTTGGGCTGCAGAGGTAGTTTCTTGCTCCCAAACCCCCTTCTCTCCCCTGCCTCTTGCACACCTTGTTCAAATCAGTTCTTCACTGAAGCATAAAGCCCAGCAGGGATGTAACAATGCAACCACTGGTAGCTGGATGGTATTTGGGCTCTAGTGAAGCAAGTGGCAGCACCGAACAAGTACATGCAAGAAACAATAAACACACAAAACATGCGGGAGAGCTGGTTTTAGGCTCACACCCAGGAAGTCCGGGGCTTTACAAGGTACATGGGGGAAAGCACAACCTCTTCACCTCACCTCACACCAAGAGCACAAACAGCTCCGGATGGCAGCACTGGCAGGGTCAGAGTGGAAGAGCTCACCTGCGCTCTGGATGAGGAAGTTCACCACCTCGATTCTGTCGAAGTAAATCATCACTCCTCCACTGCAAAGGGAAGGAAAAGCAATGAGCAAAGCACGAAGCTGGGCTGGAGAGGAGGACACCCCCCTCTAGCGGGCTGAGCTCGGCAGCCACAGCGGCTCCAGCCACCAGGTTTCAATCCAGAAACAGGATTGTCGCATGGGAACCCATGGAAAAGGCAGCACAGAGCCTGAGGATAAGGGTGCATCACCCACCCCAGCACCCTGAGCTCGGGTGCTGCTTCCAGTTATAGGGGGTGGAGGGAAACCCAGCCCCTACAAACGAATCTATGCGTTTTAAAGCATGCTGGAGCTATCAGGGAGGAAAACAGGGAGAGGATCCAAAGGTTTCTCCCAACAACAGCTCGACTTCTCACCTAGTGCCACAAGGAACGTTCTTCACCTCATCCGTCTGCAGCGTGGTCTGAAGAGAGGTTTAAGGGAAGAGGCTTAAGGATTTTCCACTTTATCCGCACATGGAACAGCGTTTTGCCCGTATCCCCCCCCTTCAACCCCCTCAAAAGAAAGAACCGGGCCCAGCCGCTCATTCAGAGCTCACCGGATAGATCCCGAGAGCCCTGAGCCGCGAACAGACACCGCCATAACCCCCCCAACACCACCACCAGCCCGGTCCCGGCCCCAGCAGCACCTGCACTGACTTGTAGGACGTGATGAAGGGCAGCATGAGGTGGAAACCGGGCCCGCTGGTGGAAGTCAGCAGCGCCCCGCCGCTATGGAAGGGAACAGAGGGGGACCGTGAGGGCCGGCCTGTGAGGGGCCCGCCTCACCGGGCGGCGGGGATAGGGAGCGGGGCGGAGGGGGGAAGGCGCGGGGCTCGCCTCACCGGTAATAGACACCGATGTGCCCTTCCTCGATCTTGTGGATGGCCGAGAGGAAGGCGGCGGCGAGGAAGCTGAGGGACAGCGCCGCGATGGCGCCCAGCTGGGCCATGCCCGCTCGGTAACGGCGCCGGCCCCCTCAGCGGCACCGGCCCGGCCCGGCCCGGCCCCGCGCTGGCGTCATCACAGCGCGACCGCGCTTTCTACCCCGCCAGGGGGCGGTGGAGGGGGCTGGAGTCGGGAGGCCGCGGGTTCGAGACCCGGTTCCGCCTCTCCCCGCGTGGCTTTTGGGGGGGATGTCCCGCACCCCATCACCCTGAGCCCCCCCCACCCCCTTATAGGACCTTGTTTGCTCAAACAGAAGGGCCCCCCCCCCACCCCTTATGGGACGTTGTTTGGTCAAGGGGGTAACAAGGGGAAAAGTGACAGCCGAGGCAAACACATTAAATCTCCCACCTCTATATGTTGAAGGCAGCTTAAAAACCACGGGTGAGAGGTATAAAACGCCAATAAAAGGGAATAATTTGCTCTTTGATAGATCTCCGAGGGTTCTCCATAACAAACCCGTCAGGGGCATTCAGTACCGCTTAGAAAGAAGACATGAAATATCTGTGATAGTTGTCAATCTGAGTTTTACAGCCCTTAAATAAAGGCACCAGAGATAAAACACACCCGGGTTAGTTTTGGGGCTTTTTTTGTATCAAAACACTTGCCTAGATTTAAGGCCTGGATAAAGTGTATTAAATCCGTAAAGGTTTTAATGGATCGAATATGTGTTTCATAAATCACAGGCATCCACTCAGCCCTGCTCACTTTAATAAGGGTAAACGAGGAAATTGCTCTGAGCTGCAGCAGAATACGTTCATTTCATATTGCAAAGTAATAGATTTTTAAATGGGGGGTGTTCTGGCTCGCAGGAGAGCTTTTGCCTCCTTAACATCATTACCCTGAGCGGGAAACCAGCTGCAGCCGCGTGTTTAACAGCATCAAGATGTGAACGCGCACAAAGGTAAATATTATTGGTAATAATCCTGAAAAAAAAGAAGAAAAAAGCCCCCAAAAAATCATTATTTCTGGAGCCAGGGCCAGGAACGTTCATTGGTGTCTGTGTGGCAGCTCTGGTTTAACACAGTGGGCTTTGCTATATGAACAAATGCTTGCTTTATTGCACTTCATCCCTGCCCCGTTCCCCCCCATCCCGCTGCAGTATAAACACCTCCTGGTTTTTACTATGGAGTTGATTGAGAGTTTGAAGCCCCCCAGCCTGCCCGCTGCTGCTCCATGGTCCCAATGGCATGGATCAGGGGTAGGGATGTGGCAGCCCCTTGGGATGTACTGGGGCTTGGCTGCTGCTGGGGAGCAGAGAGGGTCCCCCCCGCCCCAGGCACCGGAGCCCGCAGGGATGGAGTAAAGGCTGTGTAAAGTCTGTCTAACCTCATTAGCTGTCAGGAGGAACAATGCCGGGCTGGCAATAAAGGCAATTCCGAGCCTGTTGGCCATTAATCACCGCCTGACAGTTGTGAATAGGGGTGGAAAAACTCTGTCCCCGCGCTTCCCGCTTTGGCGTTTAAGGTTACCTCCATGCGCAGCCCGAGCAGTGGGGTGGAAAGCTCTTGCTCACCAGTCCTGCCCTGTCCACATTCCCATCTCCATCCCCATTTCTATCCCATCCCCACTTCTATCCCATCTCCACTTCCATCTCCATCCCCATTCCTATCCCCATCCCTACTCCTGTTCCCATTCCCATCCCCATCCCTGTCCCCATTCCTATCCCCATCCCTATCCCTGTTCCCATTTCCATCCCCATCCCTGTTCCCATCCCCATCCCCATCTCCATCCCCATTTCCATCCCATCCCTATCCCTGTCCCCATTCCCATCCTAATTCCCACCTCCATCCCCATTTCCATCCCATCCCTATCCCTGTCCCCATTCTCATCCTCATTCCCATCTCCATGCCCATTTCCATCCCACCCCTATCCCTGTCTTTGTCCCATCCCCAGTTCTATCCCATCCTCATCCCTGCCCATGTCCTCATTCCCATTTCCATTCCATCCCCATCCCACCCCCACTTCTGCTCTGGGTGCCATGGTGCCAGCTCCATGTATTGGCATGGGGAGCCCTAAAATCATCTTCTGGAACCCCAGAATTGCCAGTAACTGCTGCAGCTCCTCGTGGGGCACAGCAGCAGCAGGGGACTGGATTCCAGGGCATGATGCAATGGAAATGCATTAAAAGCTGATGTTTTGCTGGTGGGGAGAAGAGAGAAAACTGCTCCTTAGCTGAGACCTAAGAGAGCATCTAAGCCCAGTGAGGGAAATCCATGGGAAGAGCTGCTGCTATGTGGGACTGGGGGGCTGCAGGGTGCTCTGGCCACTCTGACATGGCTTTGAAAGGGAAAGAAAGTGGGGAGAGGGCCTGTGCGGGGGGAAGCCCTCCACAAATGAAGTCTATCCAACGTTCTTTGCACATTATGGTGCAGAACTGTGTTCAAGTATGTCCGGGCTCATTCCATGTCAGCGCTAACAATGCAGCACTTGGCAATCAAGGCACTTCTGCAGCGTTGGCCATTAATCATCCCCTGACAGTTCTGAGCTGGGAAGGAGGAAACTGTTCGCATGTGCTCGCTGTAAAGGGACCCTTCCTTTGCTCCCTGCCTACCCCAGCAGTGGAGGGTCCTGATTCCACACCCCGGGAATTCCGAGGGGCTCTTGGGACAGAGAGCAGGGATTCTGCCATCGTTGTGACACAGCTCATGGTGGAACAACCCCTTGGGAAGAGGCTTTTGGGAATGGGTTACAACACAGCACATTCCAGCAGTGTTCTCCTCTTCGTCCTCTTGCTCACCACTAACCTCAGGAACAGGGTGTGTTTTGTCCTCAGGGAATGATCCCAACGGGAGCCAATGGTGCCATCCCGGAGGGGAGCTCACCCCAAGGCTTCTCTATGTGCTCTCCATCGCCCTGCAGACGCCAGCCCCGTGGCCAGGTGCCAGTGTGCCAGGTCCTCCAGTAAATAAAGGAGGGCTGTTTCAGCCCCCCAGCGCTGGTTTCTAAAGGGAAATGATTAATAGCACTTGGAAACCACAATTCATCCCGGGAAAGAAAGTGGATTTACCCGAAACATGCGTGACAATTAACACTCACATCAGTTCCTAAGGCAGAGGAGGGGAAGCCAGTGGCAAACAGAGCCTGGCTGTGTCCAAGGGGAGAGAACGCCCCATGGAAAACAAGGGCTGGAGAAGCTGAGATGGAGCTGGGTACCCCTGGTCTGGAAAGCTCGGTTGTTCCTTCCCGCTCTCCATCTGACCCATAGATGAGTGGTCTCAGAGGAGGAGAAGTGAAATCTCCTCCCAACAGCACAGGGAAGGATGGATGTTCCTGTGGGACCCAAACTGGTCATTCCCTAACGTCCCCGAGGTACCTGGGACCAGGGGGTTTGCACTAAATGCTTTACAAAAAGCCCAAGGAGCAGTCTCATCACCCTGTTCCTGCTGGTGGGAATTGGGGCTCTGCTGGGATGCACCATGGCAGCACCACGTATTGAGCCATTGTGGTGATGCTCCAGTTGGGAGGGGGGAGAAAAAGGGTTCCCTTGGAAAGGACACAGGGACCTATGGCAAGGATTTATCACCTGATTCTAGAGATCAAAACATCGTCTCTGCCCTGATCTCTGCTCTGGATCAAAGCAGCAGGTCCCACCCCGTGAGCGGTGAGGAGGAGCTTGGAAAGGGCTCCAGGAGGGTGATTTATGTGTGGGATTCCGGGAAGGGCTGGGGAAGCCTCGGAGAGGTGCTGAAGCCCAGGTCAGGAGTCAGCCCTGTCTCAGTGATATATTTAGAGCTGGATAATGTAAGCAATGGGGCAGGGGGGAAGGGAAATATCCATGGAGGAGGTGCAGATCCATCCCCTTGGCCGGGATGTTAAAGGATGATCTGAGCCAGGGAACAGACAGTTGGATTTCCCTCGTTTCTCCCTTCAAATAAATCACAACTCCAGAGCCCTTTAAACTCTGCAATCTGATCTGTTCCAATAAGGAAGGGAATGAAAGGCTGCGTCTCTCTGGAAGCCTCCGGAGCCATAAATCCACTATGTACAAACACATACCACATTTCCAAGTGCATTGCTTTTCTTGTATTGTCTTAACAGAAGAATCAAACTGCAATAAACTCCCTCCCTCATTAGCTGGCTGTGTCCAGGCCAAACACGGCTAACGAATCCAATCAGGACAAAGGAATGTGGCCCTCGATCCAAAGCCTGGCCGGATGCTGACCGCCCCCCCCAAAGGCATTTCCCTATGAAGGACAGGATGGGGGGAGCTGAGGGGCTGCAGGTACACTGGGGTTTGTCACCCCAAATCCAGCATCCCTGCCTGGGACCCAGCGTCCCCACTATGGATCCGGCATCCTTGCCTGGAGCCATCACCCCTACATGGACCTGGCATCCCCGCCATGGAGCCATCATCCCTCCATGGGACCTGGCATCCCTGCCATGGACTCAGCATCCCTGCTATGGAGCCAGCATCCCTCCCTGGGACCCGGCATCCCTGCCTGGCATGCAACACAGCAGCTAGAATTCCATCTAGGGCTTTCTTGCATTAGTTCATTGTGGTCCATAACATTGTGCACCCCAAGCAAGTGGGAACACGGGGCAGTTTGGATGGGGGACATGTATGTGCTCCTACCCCATGGGGCTCTCTGAGATCACTCAGCTGCCTGCATGAAAAGGCTTGCAGAGGTACCTCTTAACCCATTGAGCACCAGGTCAAACCACCCCCTAACTCACATTTGGGGAGCTATTGGTCATTAATCACCCACTGACAGCCCTGAAAGGTCCATAGCTCCAATGGGACATGCCTGGCACTGGTGGACGGCACAATCCCATATGGAGCATCCATTGGGTTTTCCTGCATCCAGGCACACAGCAGCGCTGTCACATCCCAAGTACAGGAGCTGCAGCAATTTGGTCTAATCTGGAGGGGGGAAAAACACCCTAAAACTCAACTTTGAGCAGCTCGGGAAGCAAAAAGGAGCCTGTCTGCAGGATTTATGGCGCTGGTGTGGCTGAGCCCAGAGCAGAGCCTGCGCCGCAGGTCCCGCCTCAGCCCACGGAGAAATTCCTTACTTATTGAATCACATTTGTCATCCCTAAATACATATGCAGGCCCGTGTTTCTGAATCCATAAACATCTTTAACTCGCTCCGCTCAGCGAGGCCTCTTTCAGCAGTCATTTATATTTAACTTTTTCCATATGCGGGGCCTGTCGCGTTGGTGTCATTTCCGGGAAAAGCAAG
>WYDI02023664.1:40817-61488 GCA_009867235.2 Psittacus erithacus | reverse complement strand
AGCCTGGAGGAAGCAGAGACAGGACACCTGACCCAAACTGACCAAAGAGGTATTCCATACCACAGCACGTCATGCCCGGTATATGAACTGGGGGCAGTTACCCGGAAGGGCGAGATCACTGCTCAGTCAGGCTGGGTATTGGTCAGCAGGTGGTAAGAGGCTGCATTTTCTTCCCTTGTTATTTCCCTTACCATTATTATTATTGGTGGCAGCATCTCAACCCTCCAGGAACAGGGGGGAGGAATTGGGAGGGGGGGGGAGTGAGAGAGAGACTGCATGGTTCTGAGTTACAGTTGGCCTTCAACCACGACAACCTGTAACTATATATTCTGGTTTTTTTCCAATGGGGTATTCCACATTTAAAGACCTGTTCTCTTGTCCACATCTTGGCTGAAGGCCTATCACAGCAGGGACTACAATACCCGCTATGCTTACAGCTGGTGGTAGCTGCTGAGCCTCTCTTCAAAGGAGGTCAGGAACAGGCATTTCAAAAAAATGGAGTAGTTGAATTGCCCCTTGTTTGTGCTGATCATTGTAACTGTTAATTGGTAGAAAAAGAGAAGAAAAGCACATGCCTGTAAGGCAAATATTTCAAGACATGACTTGTTGAAATGACTAGTTGCATGTTTCCAGCTGGAGCCCATTTCTCTCCTAAATGCCATCAATAAAAACAGGACCTATTCTATACATCTGATTCTTGCTAGAGAAACGTACATGTGGTTCTCTTGAAATTGTTCTTTGATTATTTCTTTTTATATCACTTTGATATTTACAACACTCAATATCTCCAAGAATCCCAGTTTGAGCTGAAGGCCTTGCAAGAAAGTCCTCCGAAAAGGAATAACCATATGCCTTTCCCTACTTGTTTTCTCAGGCAGAGGGAAGGGCACATGATACTATTTTGCCTAGGATTTGAGGTTTGTACAAGTTACTCTTACTCCTAAGAGCATCATCCAGGAAACAAACACCTGCTCACACCACAAGATTCCAAGATAGGCTCTGGAATAGTGCTCTCTTGATATAACTGACCAGCAAAGGCCCACACCTGGAAGTACTTATGCCAGAAACCACACAGATCAAGCTCTTAAGATTCATAACACTCCCCCTCCCCCCCAGACTATATCTGACTGGTTCAGGAATGCAGCACAAAATGCAGCCAATTTTCTACAGCCAAAGAGGGGTCCAGAGTCATGCCAGCATACATAGGCTGGTATCAACCAGTAAGAAAACCAGAGGAAGTGTCACCTGACTCATTCCAAATACACATGTAGATTTGTCATATGGCAAGGAAACCACTTCATCAGACAGGCTTTCACCTAGACAAGAAGAAACATTTCTGAACACGAAGTGTATCTTATTTTCCAGAAGACACCAGGCTATGGCTAACACACAGTAGCTTATTAGAAAACAAGATTAGAGAGTTCTGTTATCAAAAAAGATATAATCTGTTAACAGAAAATATATGAAAGAAGAAATCTAACAACACAGGACTCATCTCGATGAACAAGAGTATAATGACACAAGTAGCTGGAACTGTCTGAGAAAGCCTTTCTCCACCTTGGTCACTATAGTAAGAATACTGAATACAGTCCTTGGTGTTTCAGCTTTTTGTCACATGGCTGTTATCACTCTCTTTTCCCTCATTCAGTCTTTCTTCTGTTGATTTGAAAACACTCCAGGGCAGAAATAATCTTTCATTGTGTGCTAATTTGTGGCCTCTGGGAAAATCTACATTAAGTGAAGAATCTAAGCAGAGCTCCCTTATTAAGTTCTGCCTGAGTGCATAATTGCAAAGATCAACAGCAAAGCAGATAGGAAAAAATAAAAAAGACCCATCTATTATTTTAACTAGAGATTCAGCTTAGAAGGGTTGCCAAATGGAGCAATGTTTATAACACAAGAACAGATCCTCAAGTTGTTAGACATCTTCTGAAACCACTGGTTGTGCCCTGTGCTGTCTACAAAGTACATGAGGAATCTAACCAGAAAGAAGGAATTCAAACTATGGGTAAATTAAACCAGTTGATATATTTTAGCACAGTTAGGGCAAGGATCACAAGAATTCAAAACAATTTTGATCAATTCTCCAACTAGCCAGAAAAATGAGGATAAAATACAAAATTTTGGCTTGTTATTTTGAAAGTCATATGACAGAATTAAGACTCAAGAAAGGAACATCTTAGATCTCTACTATTTAATTGCTATGGCAACTTGCAAAGCAGTTTTACAGAGTGGTTCTAGCAGTTCTCTCCTACTATTCAAAAAAAATACACTGAACACTAAAATTTAAAGAAAAACAGTTAATAAGCTGTATTAACACATTTAAGAGTGCTATCATCCATAAAGTGAATTTTATACTACATTTCTATGTCAAGTGCGACATATTGTAGCACTTCAAACTATTCATTTAGGGCTATGGGACTGGGGAGAGGACCTCCTAGGTTACAGGTCCAATCTACAGCTGATTTATTTCGCTCAAATTTATCAAGTCCTGAATTAAAACTATCAGGGTTTTCTTACTCACACTGCTTTAACAATGTCATTGTAAAGCCTCACCCTAATGATGGTTTGAAGACTTCTATGAAGTACTTGACACAACTTACCTACAACCATATTATGTCTTTCTACTGTTCGCCAGCATTTTCTTTCAGTTTAAATAACTCTTCCTGCTTTGATATTTATTCCATCTCTAGCTCCTCCATACAGAAAGCTATCACATTCTTTCTTAGTTTTTACTTTGCTACGCTAAACAAGCCACAAACAGGTATATACAGACACAAAAAATATATACACACAAATATTTGTAAGTGTATACACACACATATATGTACATATTTATGAAGGAAGGGAATTAGACCATATTCTATAACTATAAACAAAAAAAATGTAAATTGTCAAATGAGAAGAGTATATTTTATAGATTATTTTCACTGCTAGTGTTGAGGTAAAGGTCAATAAATTGTGTTGAAATGACATATGGACATGCATAAAAATGAGATGCTTATATGCATAATTGCCAGAAGTAATTGAAGCAAGTTTGGGACAGGCAATTATGTCTAGTAGCAGCTAGAAATCAAAGTGCTTCAGGAAAAGGTGACGTAGTGAAAGTTTAAAGCCTATAAACTCTGTTCATGCCCTGAAAACTAAGGATCTCTTTTCTCTGTGCTCCTTCCCCATTGAAATGGAACAATCATTCTCATGGTCACAAAACAGCCTCAAATTATTCTCACTCAAGTTGTTCAGTACCTTGTAGCAGAACTCCTTGCTCTTATAAGTTTTAAGAGTGCCAGTTAATACTAACTAGTTTTCCTTTTCATATGACAAATGGGAAACAAGACCTTCTACTCTACCTTCTCAACCTATGCTAGTAATTTCTTTTCAGGCTACCATGCGCTTTCTTATTCATCCACATTTAAAACTAAAATCTTACACTATTTTCAGCCTTTTCTCCTAAGAAAAACTTAGTGGTTTCTAACTATTTTGTTACAAAGACTACTACTTTACTCTTGCAAAACAAAAAAAAAAAAAAAAAGAGATCATAGCAATTCAAGTAAAAACAAGCCTTAGTTTTCTACAGTGGCATTTTAACCTTCCCATACTATTCTCTATCTCTGTGTAATCTAACATTTTTCTTATTCTTTGTCCAACGACAAGGAAGCATTCATCTCAGCTCACTTCTGAAATTTACTCTAGGATGCAACTGGATTGCCTTCCAATAATGTTTCAGAAATATTTAAAGAGGGAGGTTTGCTGCACTGTCACCCACAAAAAGCACTGCTACCAGTTGCTGTTGGCATGAAAAAAGTCAATATTCTTCAGCCAATCATAATGAAAATTAACAGCAGACCTATTCTCTGAACAGGTATTCAATTCAGTGGGTTCCACTCAACTAGACAGTTTTGTCACTTGATTTTTGATACCTTACGTATTACACACCAGAGTTTTCGTTACTTAGAAGGACATTGGAAAAATATGGCCCATGAAACTACAATGCACAATGCTTCAGAGTAGCATGCATGCTTGTCTTCACTGGCCCACCCCAGCAAACAAAAACATAACTCAGGTTTGCTTTTGTGTGTTTGGAAGGTCAAGAAAAATTGGATTTTGTTAGTGAGGAATAATTAGGTGATTAAGGTGATATAGCTTAACACACATCTTCCATGTGCACTGACTTACTAAATTGCAGCTTTAAACTGAAATGCCAGCTATTGTGTGCTCTTAATGAAAACTCATTTTGAGGTGATTTACCTAGTGTCTCCTTGAGGGTGGCATTGGTACTGTTTTATCATCATACTGTGTTCTTAGGAAGTTGTTAATGACACAAATGAATCAAAAATTGGGCATATCACCATCTTCACATGATGACAAAAATCAGCTCATCATTCATGCTACAAGCTCTAATTTCTCTAGCTTCTTTTGTACTAGAATCAGCTAGTTCACTGCTTTTAAAGATAGCTCATTCTAAACTGATTCATCATGTGCATAAACAGCTGAGTTGGAATAGAGGAAGCTGGAATAAAAGAAGAGAAAGCAAAATTGCTGGAATGACCAGCTGGTTGGAATGAGAGTATAATCACCTCTTTGAGCAGCAGCATTGCTTCCTGTCAGCTTAAGCAGTTTGTGGAATTATAAAGTTAGTTTGGAACCTGAAGAGAGAGCCACTGTAGCCTTGCTTAAAAACAAACATAACAGATTAACAGTCTGACTATATGCTTTGGAAGAATGAATGTCCTTCTGGCAGTCATTCCTGGTAAATAGAAAACCTGTCTATCTGATAATTGTTATCCAGTTATCCAATATCTCTGACATAATAATTATCCAAAACCAATATCCAGATTTCAGTGCTCAACTGGGGATTCCAATTCATATACTCAGACTGATTAACTGGCATGAGTCCCATCAGCCTCACTGCCAAGGTTACCTCAGTGAAGCCTACTTCATCACTGTGTTCCATTCAATAACACCTTAAATTATACCATCATCTTATTCAGAAATAAAACATTAAAAATTGAAAAGCTCTCAGGTCTGCAATTTAAATGGCCACCTTATTTAAACTGCCATGGGCTTTGAACCCTCAGTGACTGCAAAATGTGCATGATCTGAAAAATAACACTAAAGCAACCTAATTCTGCCCTTGCACAGTTCCTTCAGGAATCTGATGTGAAATAGAACAAGAATAAAGGAAGAGCTACACTTTAATTTCATTAAAAATTAAGCATCATAACAGAACCAACAGCAAAACAGCATTAACTGAAGGCAGCATTTCTGAGCATATGATGAAGTAATAGTTTTCACTGAAGGAAGCACGTTTGAATGTTATTTGCATTGTATATATAAATGCTTTACATTTATATATACACATAAAAACAAAAGTTCAACTTGCATTACACCATATATTTAATTATATTTCAAATAATACAACCTTATTTATGAAAACATGGGAAAACTGAATAATACTTTATTTTTAAATTGCATCAGATAAGCATATATCTATTACTAGAAGTCATTAAAACATATACTATAACTGCCTCAGTAATGGCATCCTTAAGGAAGGGGTAAGGCTTGCATAAGTAAAACATGAAATAGCTTATTAACTCTGAGACTATACCTTATTTCCTTATTTATATAACAGATTAAAATTACATTAAAAGTAGGATCCTGTAATAAAAAAAACCCTCCAAAAAAGAAGAACAACAAAATATTGCAACCTAAGCCTTTAGGAATCCAGGAACTCTCATGACATTTGTCCTAGACAGGACTGTCTCAACTGTGTAGTAGCTTTTATTCAGTAACTTTGAAGGCACTGATTCACTAGTATATTCTAAAGAACTGAGGGTAAACAAAGAGCTGCATTTTAAAAGTAATTTAGAAACAGTTATGAGAATTGTAAAATTCCAGTGGCTGCCATTAAAATTAAAAAACCAATTTTGCAAACTCACCATGCACTATCCAACACACCAGAGCTGTTGTCTGTTTCAATCTGGAGAAACTGTTTCAGTGCGTCTCAGCTGGTACTGTGTGGTAGCTGTTTAAAATATTAGAAAAGATTAAATGTGACCATTTAAAAACACAATATTGAAGTTATTGCACAGGAGTGAACTTTATATTTACTTCTAATAATATAAATAATATGCACAAAACCATGCCAATACAAGCTTTATGTTTAATTCAGCAGAAGCAGTGTCAGATTCAGACTCTCAAATAGAGCACAAAACCATTTTAAGCTGATACTGAGAAAATGATCTAGAAAGGGTCTTATTTTTTTTTTCTCTTTCAAGCTGAATGGTTAACACCTTTGGATCCTCTGAAAATTCTTGTGGTATTTTAAATAAAGCGATTCACTTGGAGACATAAAAAACCTAGATTTGTTGGGTAACAGGCAGGACTTGGTCCACCGCGCTCTCAGCACAAGCAGGAGACACGCGTTCTCTGAACAGCCGGAAGTCTTTGCTTTTCACTCTCTGCCGCCTTCCATATTTTGCCAGCAGGTGGTGGCAAGATGACAGCAAAAGGGATAACGTGAAGTTCGTGTGATTCACACATTAGTAGCCAACTGCCGCCCTCTAATGTAGCAGTGGAAAAACTGACAGCTCCTTAAATGCCGTGGCTCCAGAAAAATGGCACACTGCATTTTCTGGATTTGCAAAATGTTGAGAAGCTGAAAGTAATCAGGATTCCACATAGCTCTACAAGCCAACTTATAAAATAACTAACACAGCAGGGAAAGGTTTTGTTTTGCAGTCTGTGTTGCAATTGCAGTTAGGTGGTACTCCATCTTCGTACACACCCTGATGAGTACTCAGTGCTACTTAGTTCTAGAAAAACACCACGAATGACCAAAATGCAGAGGAGCAGACCATCATTTTTATGATCTTAGTGAAGTCTAACATATTTAAAGATAACCCAAAGTCTAAGCCAACATTCATTTGAGATAAATTTAGAGGCATTGAAGTCAACTCACACAAATGAAATACAAGGACAGGTAAATAGAAACACAAGTGACAAAACAGAAGCTGAAATTAGAGTTGAAGAAAAAGAAAACTTCTCAGAGAGTCCTTGCTGAGCTTCTTTAATTTTAAATTTACTCCGAGATTGTGGAATTTGGCATGAAACCAACGTCCATGACGTGGGATGGGCTCCAGTTTAAAGTAAAAACCAAGAAAGGATTCATTGTAATTGTGGGGGGAAAAAACCAACCCTTTTGTTACTGGAAATTTTAAAGATATCCACCATTAAGAATAATTTTGGGAACTTGTTTCAACAAAAAAAAAAAAAATCTGTAATACAAAGCTTCTGGTCTAGAGGGCTATCTCCTCACCTATTCCTCCACGTCCCCAAACAACACAATGTACTGTACAAAAAAGACTAACTCAAAGGTCCTTACCGATGCTGTTCAATTAGATATCACTAATTGAGGTCACAACCCCCCCAAAAATGCCTTTAAACCAAGTAAATTCTCTTGTTTCTCAGATGCTTTTATCAAATCTTACCTGCAACCAGGATGGAAAAACAAGGACAGGGTGAATAGATACACCTCCTTCTGAACAGATGCTGGAGAGCTACTGGTAATATTTTATTCTTTACTGAAGTGACATAGCATATTGAGAAACAACACTCTAAGTAGTGACCCAGGTCTGATCTCACTTTACAAACCTGCAAAGCAGAAGTCAGTTGAGTTGCACTACTGTAACATCGTGATCAGGTCTACAGTGACAATTTCCCTCACAATGCATGATGCATGGATGAGATTTAAACACCTACAAAAGAAAAGAGGATTCAGTAAAGAAAATCTGAAGAACCATTAAACTGAGTAACAATAAAAGGAGTGCCTAAACACAAGATTTATTACAACAAAGTCTTCTCGCTACAATTCAGAGTTAAAATAAGATGTTTAAGCTGGGCACACGTTTTAAGTCTTCCACTGCTGCCTCTTTAGAAACTTTTCATTTCTGTGGTTCAGGCTAGATGTAGTATTAAAATAACCAGCATATAGAATATGAATTCAACTAGCACTCCTCTTGCTCCTTAAAACCATGATTTTTCTCACTATTTTAAAGAGCTGTTTGCAGTGCAATGCAGCAAACAATTTGCTGTGGCAACAGCAAACAGCCATGTTTAATTCAGACATTGTCTTCACATTATTTCATTGGAACCCTATGAATCTGCTCCAACTCTTGGTCTAATCAGTATGAAATACTCCAATGATTTCAGGAAGTGCAGGTCTGTGCCCAGTGCTTTTCAACTCTTTCTTCCTCACTCCACAAACAAACCTCAAAATAACTAACCACAGTAGTAGGTAAAGATGCAAAGCTAGATGCATCTTATCCTATGCTGATAAGATACAAATGAGAAATAAACAAACCTTTCCTGAAGGAAAAGGAGAGATGCTGTATTGTGTGGAATAAACAGTGAGTCTTTCCACCACAAGGTTTCCTGCTTTAGGCCACATTAGCCCTGCAAGTACTACCACAAGGAGTTCAATATCAAAACACTCAGATTTAAAGCAACATCAAGCACCAAGGAAAATGAGTGTTTGCTTTTGTATGATAGAAAATAAAAGTCTGCAGCAGTTTGCCATATTCTCATGCAATAGAGCCATACTCCAGAAATTACTTGTATGACCAGATTTCATTGGGAAGGGTCATTATGAGATAAGGACTTGCCATCTTCTCCTGCTTAGACATGAATGTATCAGAAGCACCCAACTCTGCTTAAATAACATTGAAACATCCATCTAACTTGGTTTTCTAAACATTCACAAAACAGTGCAAAACACTTCCTTCTGCAAGGTAATCTTAAGGTCTTTTCCAATCCTAACTATTCTATGATTCTATGATAGCCAAAAGCTTAGGCTTGTGGTTATGGCTCCCCCAGAATACTGTGTATGCATTTTGGCACTTTTTCCTATTTAGAAAACCATTATTTACTCCACTGACTTGGCATGTAAAGCTCTCTGTGTGTGTACATATATATATAAAGATTTTTTATATGTTTTTTTAAGGTCAGTACACTGTTATCATACACTACTGAAAATTCTTAGATTTCAAAGCCTATGAAGTCAGTGAAGCAGTGCTGACTTTCAGCTAGCCACAGAAGGAAGTGATTTGCATAGCAGTGCTCATCCTGCAGTGCTCTACAAAAGCATGAGTGGTGTTAGCTCCAGCTGAAGTCAAGAGGAACTGAGGACACTCCTCTCCTTTCATATCTGAGCTTGGTACTTTTGTAGAGAGCTCTGTAGTGGTGGATGTGAAGATACTGACAGCATGTATGTAACTGGCTGCATAACAGCAAGATTTGAACCATATGCCACACCAGTGACATTTTAATCTTAAATCAGTATTAAGCTTAAAGATTCAGATATAATTATTCCAGTCTACAGGTGATTCATGGACAGGAAATGGCTTAGGACAGAAAAACAGATCACTTGCATAAAAATGCACTGTAGCTCTAAGGCACATTCCATAATGAGAAAAAAAGAAATGTTGCTTTCCTGTGGAAACACTGAGATTTAAAAGCACCAATATCCTTCTCTAAACATAATATTATCAATAAATTTTTTATAACCAGGGAGGATATTCCAGAATGGCACATATATGATGTCCTGCTCAAACCTCACTGAACTGTGTATCTTTCAAATTCATGATGGATGAAGACAACTGAAAAAAATGTGTAATTTTCCCACCACAGTATTCACTCAAATTTGTGTCCCAATCTCTCAGGTCATGGCCATTTTTTATAGATACTCTGCACTCCTCTGATTTATCAGGAAAAGTGAACAAACCAGAGAATTTTCTAAGTATAAAGACTTATTTGCAGATAATTTAAGAACCAAACATTTATTGAGGAAACTTTAAGAAATGAAGGTCATCAAGTCAGAGAAAGGAAACACATGATGTGACCTAAACATCCAATCAAAAATATCAGCTCAGAATTTGAGTTGCCAAACACAGGTAGTCAGTCACCTACCTGCAAAATACGTACCACAAACAAATGCTTACAACTATTTAATCAATAGCTCCGAATAGTAAGCTAGAGAAAATGCTAAATTGCTCACAATGTGGGAAAAGAGGGAAAAGTTAAACTGCTCTCTCCAGCTGCAACTTTGCTATCTATCTTGCACACTCATTTTTCACTCTTCATTTGGCAGAATTTGGGAAGTTCTAACTGCTCACTACAAATTTAATAGTGTCTTTCTCAGTGAAAATGAAAGCTGCTGCTATAAAACTTTTAAAGTTTGAGCCACACCATGCTGCAACAGACAGGGAATAGTTTCTTGCATAGTTATAATTCTGGTGTGTCCTCAGGGAGGGGTCCCATAGGCAGTTCAGTCTCATCTGAACTGTAGCTGCTGCTCCACCACATATTTCTCCATTCCAAGCTACATAGCCTGCTGTAATGGAAAAGCACATCAGAGAAAATTAGCCAACAGAACAGGGACTAATCAGGCCCTAATCACACAAAGACAGGACCATTCAGTAATGACTACATTTAAACAGAATGGACTTCAGAAAAAATACTCCTGTAAGATCTGACAAAGCAGCAGCAAACTGGAAGCCAAAACTAGGTTAGAAAACATGGCTCTAATTTTGGTCTAATTATTTCAAAAAATCTGGATGAGGAAAAAAGAAAGAAAAAAAAAGAGGAAAAAAAAAAAAAGGAGTTTGTACCTGTGCTGCAGAAACAGTATTAAAGCAGGTAAGATCAGCTGTTGTGAAGCAGCAAGGAATTAGAGTGCACTGGATGAGGTACATCATCACACTGGATCAGCACGTGTAGGATCAATGAATTCTGATGATTCTGCTGTGGGGTACACTAATTTTGCTGGACACTGAGATATGTTGGGCAGTTTTGTTACATGGCTGTGACAAGGATGAGTTCCAGAGTTCCATTTGGTGTTTATTTGGTTTGCTGTATGTTTGCTGAGAAGAAGTTCAAAAGAAGAGATGTGTTTAACATCAAAATAAGCATAAGAAGCAAAACAACAAATAAAATTACACGTTCATAAACAAAAGAGACTAAAGCCATCTACCGTACTGATACTAAAAAGCATTAAAGAGTCAGGTATTCAAAGGTAAAAGTCAGCAAAAATTCATTCCAGTGCTGCATGTTGCAGCTAAGATTTTAATCCTGCTGGAATGAGTGGCAAAATTACCTGCAAACTCAATGAGTCCAAAGTTTACCATACAGATGAAATCAGAGCAGTCTTTAAGAATATTTAAACAGAAAATGCAATTTGAGTCACAGAATCATTGTATCCTTGCTAATACTGCATCCAGTTTCTCTGATTCATTGCAATCCCTCTCTAGCTTAGAAGACTACTAAATGCAGGATTATTTGTAATGAATTTTTTGTTCACCAGTACATTCCATAACATCCTCTGCAATAGTTAAAGGACAGTAACACAACATAAATATTCCAAAACAAAGCTATATTCTTACACATAAGTCTAGGCAAATAAGATTTTGGAAACAACTTCAGGTAATACAGGACCTACTTCCACAGGTATTCAGACAGGATTCAAAGCTTAATTTTTAGACATCAACTTGAATTTGCTGTGCAGCAGAGAAATCAGCACTGCTACATCAAGTGTGAACAACGAAGGGTCAAAAACATCTCCAAAAGTAGCAATTTAATGCACTGAATGACAATCTTACATCCCACAAAGTCATCATTGAACACATTTGAAATAGGTGTAACATACAAACTCTTACTTTTGCTAGCCAGAAATGATGAATTTCTTAGAAAACTCATATATTGTCATATGAGCTCTTCCTGGCCACTGATGCCAATACCAAGACATGAAACCAATTAATGTTAGTCAAAGCATTCTCTTCAGGAATAATCAAAATCTCCTTTTAATATACATACATTTTGTTAACTTATGATGATGGCCATTTCCTTCTGAAGTATAAGTATCAATAAGAAGCATCAAAGTTTTCTTTCAGATTTAACTTCCCTCCCTATTTATCTCCTTCACTCCCTTTTAATTCCTTTCACTAAAAGGAAAAGCCCAAACCAGAAAATCCTGAAGAGGTAAGTTACTTACAAGAATAAAGCTCAGTGTAGGAAAAAACATGCACATAATATTTCAGTTCTGTGGACTGCCTCAGTCACTGGTAAGAGCACTATTCTGTAGACTGATCTGGAAAAAATGAAGTAAAAAGATGGACTGGGAGTCAGAATATTTAAATGCTCTTGACTACTGACACACTTTGCTAATAAATCTTGAGCAGATCAGTTAACTTCACTGTATTTCTAAAAGGATATATTAATTTTATCTATCTTTGACTAGTATTTTCATCTTATGCCTTCAAAGCCATTCCAAAGAGGACTGTGCTCTTTTTTGTTACTGAGGCCAAAAAGATCACCAGATAGAGGAAGATAACTCATTACTGTATGGCAGTATGTGACACTGTTCCCTAATTAAACCATTGGAACAAAGCACAGACATTAACATGGAATGATTCCAGATTCACACTGTTCATTTGTGCTTCCCCAAACACAGCAAGTTATGATTTAGGCTCATATACTTCACTAGCTCAATACAGCAAAGTTTGTCAATGCTGAGATTTAAAATACATATGCTTAAGATGTATGATTATACATATATATGGCTTATAAAATAATACGGAAATTGCTTCCCCTCTTCCAAAGTCATCCAGTGCCTTTCATTAATGCACACAATGCACAATACTTACAGTGCTCTGGAGTGATTCCAACTAGTGCCATCCCAGCAGTCTTCTTTCCATGGTCATGGGCCAATTCTTTAAAGCACGCCTCTGCTGATTGAGGACAGACATACATGAAGTATTTTCAAGAACATAGTATTAAATCTATTCAGCCTTCATACAAAAATCAGTGTATTGTCATCTTATCTTGAAAATTTTCCACACCACAAGTTAGCTCGATTTTTAAATTGTGAGGAAAAGCAATCATCCACAGATCCTTCAAACCACTTGTATTGCTGCCTTGGATAGCACTTATTTCTCTTTGTGTAGCCAAGTCTTGAGTGTTCATAGTCACACTGCACCTCACTACATACGAGCTGGCTCCAATACCTGTAACACATTAGAAAAACACATTTGTCAGAATAAAAATTCTCACTACTACTACTTTCACACCCATTTGAAAAAAAAAAAAAAAAAAAAAGAGGTCAGGTTTCTAGCTTTTCCGGACCTATCCTGGTGGCATCCCATCTGACTCGGGTAAGAGTTCCTGGACCTATAATGCCACCACTTGTCCCATTAGTTTATCTTCATTTCTGAAAGTTCATTGTCTCCAGGTGACTACGTAATCATAAATATCCAATATGTACACACTCAATTTCCTTTTACTTTGATATTCTGTTGCTTTATTTCAGTGTGCTAAAAAGAAAAGTCTTCTGAATGTACAGAGAAAGGTGCTTAGTGAAAACAGACAAGGTGTATTTCATTTGTCCCCTTTTATTCACTCATATCAACTTCATTGTCCATGCTGTAAAGTAACACCTAAATAATAATTCATCTTCCAAAGATGGAAAAAAAAAAAAAAGGGCTGATTTCATAAATAATGAACTTCTCTAAACTACTCAGAAATGGAGCATAACATATAAAATTCCTTCTAAGGTGAGTAATAACAGGTATACACTTTCCTCCAGTCAAGATCAACAATAAACTGATGTACCATTGTGTTTTAGAAAGTACCTTGAATATCTATCTCCAAAGCTTTAAAATACAACGAAAGAGTAATTATTTCTCCAAGTCACCAATGCTTGTTGCTCAAGAAGTATCTGGGCTCAACTTCACACTGCAGAAATAAAGCAACTATTTCTATGGCTTTGGCACAGCAGCACATTTAACAAAACTTTCCTAGCTGCAAACAAAATGAAAACATCTTGCTTGTGGCACTCCTTTTAGCCAGCACTTTAACAAGAGTGTCTAGATTATAATCAAACTTGTAACTGAAAAAATAAATGCTAACTCCCATTTATATGAAAAGGGGAAAGTCAACCAAATGTAAATCTTCTGCTGCTCACTGCCAGCTATATCAGATTCATATTATCAGTTAAATGTACTACAAAATAATTTAAAATTACTTCAACTGTTTACAATGCCAATCTAAACCAAAATGCTAGTATGTTAAAAAACCAGATTTTAAAATGAGAAAGAAGTATAAGTGGATTTATATAAGAAGTGATAGGACAAGAGGTAACAGCCTCAAGCTGCACCAAGGGAGGTATAAACTAGATATTAGGAAAAATTTCTTCACAGAGAGGGTGGTCAACACTGGAACAGGCTGCCCAGGGAAGTGGTGGAATCACTGTGCCTGGAAGTGCTCTCAAACGGCGCAGATGAGGCCCTAAGTGACATAGTTTAGTGGTGGACTTGGCAGTCACAGGGTAAAGGTTGGACTTAAAGGTCTTTTCCCACCTAGCTGATTTTATGATTCTATGACTATATAGACCCAAAAATAGGACACTGAAGTTTTACTTGGTTCAGTGGTACAACTTACAAATACTTGGAATCTCAGGTAGCACTATTCATGGTGTACTTGCCACAATTCTATTGATAAAGACTTCAGGTTCTGCATGACACACACAATCACTCTTAGTTTTACCTCATATTTCTTTTCTCTTGAGCAATATCCAAGTCCTTGCTGCATGTTCAATGAGCACTCCCTGGCACTTAACTCATAATAGGCTGAATTCTACTCTTGCTTCTACAGATGAGATCTGACCAAGCTCCACAAGTAATAGAATTTTCTTTGTGACCTTTCTTATCTTCTTTAGCATATAAAGAATTTTTGTTTATAGTTCTTTGCAAAGAATGAATGCCTTTATATGAGTTTACTCATGCTGAATTTCATCACCTCCCATATCTTAAAAAATGGAAGGAGGAATAATTATGGTGAGATTCTAGTGATCCACCAGAGAATGATGAATCACAATAATGGCATTCAGCAACTGACCAGCAATCCAAAGCCTGAATGACCTACATGTTTTTCAAGTTTTAAAGCTTATCACTTAGAAATGTCACTGAAAATGCCAAGAGGACAATCCTATTGTGACAGACAGAAACTCAATCCATGATACAAAGAGCTGACAAACCACTCATCCATTGGCTTTGTGCTACAGGAATACACAAGATGGAAAAGCTTCACTTACTGTAATTATAAAATAATATTTCATTGCTATGCCAGCAATATATTTGACAAGTTGTTTCCAAGTATAGCTTTACATTGCCTTAGAAAAAATAATTCTTCTCCCTCCCTGTTTTGAGTAACTGTGTGGTTCTGCACAGAACACAGACATTAATATATATGCAGAAGACTGAGCTCGCAAGACAAATGGCCATACACATTGATTTAAAAATATACCTCTAGATTTCAGGCTGGCATTATGTTAATGGTGAATAAAATAGAGAAAGTCTTATAAGGAGTGGCTGAGGGAACTGGGGTTGTTTAGCCTGGTGAAAACAAGGCTCAGGGGAGAACTTACTGCTTTCTACAATTACCTGAAAGGAGGCTGTACTGAGGTAGTTGTCTTTTCTCCCAAGTAACAAGAGATAGAACAAGAGGAAATAGCCTGAAGATGCTCCAGGAGAGTTTTAGATTAGATACTAGGAAAAATTCTTCACCAAAAGGGCCATCAAGCATTAGAACAAGCTGCCCAGGGAAGTGGTTGAGGCACTATCCCTGGAGGCACTTAAAAGATGTGTGGATATGGTATTTAGGAATGTGGTTTAGTGGTGGACTTGGCAATGTTAGGTTAATGGTTGGACTGGATGATCTGAAAGGTCTTTTCCAACCTAAGTGATCATCTGATCCTCTGTTCAGAAACAGGAACACGAGAAGAAGTTATCGTGCAGGTCAAAGTAGTGAAGACAGGACTCCATAATTCTGATCTCTGCTCTAATGCTCAGCCTGGTCAATCATACTGAATCTCATAAAGAACCAAACATACCTCTATGCAGTCTGCAAATAAATCGATTAATTTTAGGTAAGCATTCAATGCAAAAGTCTCCCCTAATATCTTTCTTATGCATAAAGGAATTATACAAAGCTTCAAGTTTCCCTGGCAATTCTGCATTTAAAAACAACAAGCAAAAAATGTGACAACCCCACTCCCAGTGCAAACCATACAGCCGGTGATCTTCAAAGATCTACAGTTACCTAATAGTGACGTAAACTCCTTATGCCAGACTGTTAAAGTACAGAAGAATGCAGAAATGCTCATAATTCAGATCTGATGTTTGCTTTTTCCTCTGAACACAAACACAGTATTTGTGTTTGAGCACTGGCAGTAGCAACTGTGAACTATGCTATTAATGTCTGATTTAAAAATGTTTGTGGCAGGATCCTGTCTGAAGGAACGAAAAAAAACGTATTCAGACAAAACAACAGTTAAAAGTGCATTAAAAAAATTAAAAGCAGTGATTACAGAAGAAAACCATGTATTCTTCTCTCAGAAAGTTATTCACGTATAACTTTTCTTAAAATGGATTCAAACACTGTCATTCTCAATTAAAATCTAAGTTTTTGATAGGATATATTTTTAAAGTATATGCAAATCCTTGTTTTATTTAAAGGGAGAAAGATAGCTCAGTATCATTTTTGCTTATTTTCCCTGAACATTATTAGATTAAATAAATGGATATTAAACAGGCTGGGAAGTCCAGCTGCATTAAGGGCTTAATTTATTAACCTGGGTTTAAGAATTTACACTTTAAAATAGATCATAGAATTGGGGCTTCACAATTTCAGTCAGGCATGCAATAAAAATTCCTGGCAGTTTAGAGCAGCAGTTCACACCAAAATTACATGAGGCATCCATTTGCTAAACAGTCTCCTAAAATGATCTCTGGCTTCAAATCAACATCTGGAGGTGCATCCTTCTCACTTACTATCCATCAAATTTAGCTGCCTATTATAAGTGCTAAAGTAGGACAATATGAATTTGGTTCCTTGACTGCTCCTACTGAGACATTCTGTAGTGTTTGCTAATGCTATGTAAAATCAGCCCTAGCAATTAGTCTTTTGGGTTGGTTTTTTTTTTTGGCAAGATATGCATATAGAAACATTCTGATGATTGTCACTCCAAATTTTTTAGGACATAACTAATCAACATAGCCGAACCAAAGACCTGGGGAGACCCATGATCCAGGTAGGCAGAAAATACCCATCCTGTCATCTTTTTGCCATGTGTGGGTTTCTGGCAGCCACTTCTGGCAAAGCATCCTGCCAAAATCTGTCTATTCATATAGTTAATCAGCTACATGACTTCCACTGATAGAATTACCAAAACTTCACAAGATGGCATCAAATTCCTTTTGAAAAGCAACTGCTCTATTGGAAGTAAAATCAATTAAGGTGGGTTTTGAGGGGTTTTTTTCTGTTTGGGTTTTTTAAGGTTTTGTTTATTTGGTTCCAACAGGATTACAGAATTTTAGTTTAAATGATTGTCACAGCTATTTTCAACTTCCCTGCAGGTGCAAGACCTAAACCAGAACTATCCTGCAGAATCCACTCCTGCAATATTAAACTTTACTGGTAGAACTTCACTCACAGTGAAGCTGTAACTCAAATTCAAAACAGGTCCTTATAAAAGGACTATTCTGATGTCTTTGCTCTTTACTTTCATGTATAACAGTTTGGAATCCTAAATACAAAACCTGTTTTATGAACTGATAAGTTTCTTACTGCTCTACTGTAAATACAGCCCGCATGAATTTTCTTGCCCTTTCCTTAGTTATTTAATTTCATTAAAAGTTTACTTTGTTTGTAACAGAATGAAAGAAAATTATCTGTCTTCAGGTTCCTTTGCAGACCTGACGTATTAAAACACACCAGTTTAATAGACATTTATTGTATACTTCAGATCTAGAAATAAGGAACACTACTGATTTTTGTTTGTCCTTTATCTAAAGCTCTGACGAAAATTAAATATCTTCCAGACAAAAGTTTGCTTATTATTATATTTTAATGTAAAAGCATTTTGTATGATTTTGAAGTGGTGTCTCTTGTAGCACAGATTATTACACTATTTGGGAGAAAGCATATCCATTTTCCATAAAGCATTCAGGATGAAATCACAAATTAGCAGATTTGTGTAGAAATTTAAATAAAACCAAAACCAACAGCAATGGTTTAGCCAAAATTCTCTGCATATTTGTACATAACCATTGGGAAAATAACTTAAATATTTAGAGAAGGTTCTCTTTCAATGTTTTCTTTTCAGGAGCTGCTGGCTAAGAATATAATGATAAATGCCAGCCCTAAACAATAATGCTCAATTCTAAGCAGATTTACTTGTAAAGCAGGGAGTGATGCTTGCCTGCTCTCATATAAAACACATGGAAGAATCCATTTCTTTTCCATAATGGCTCAGTAGATATTAAATGAGTTATTTCTCATAACTCAGACCATGTACTCACCCCACTTAGTCCCTATAAACCAAGACTTTTAAAGTCTCTCATGTACTTTTTAATGGCTGTCAACATAATCCGTTTAGATTTTACTGCAAAGTCAAACCCTAATTTGTTTTATTTAATTATGAAGACCAATGGACCTCATCGTTTGTTCTCACTGTCTGAATAATGACCTGACAAAAAGCAATTATAACTCTTTCAGCAAGCATGCTCAAAAGTCTCACTGAACTCAGTGAGAGTTACTCCATAGACTGATTGATTTCATCTTAGGCTGCGAGCGAGCATTGCTGACAACACTGAATTTGTACACTTTATTCCTAGAAAAGTGCTACAGTTCCTACCTTCTGGACCTTATCATTGGGAAGACAGAACTGCTACATCAGGTTAAAATGTCAGTAAATTAAAATCCTTCCTTGAAAAACAACTGTCTTTGAATCAGACTTTATTTACCAGCCTGCCCAAGAAACACACTAATTCCTACAACAAAGTCAGATGCTAAGCTACATCAAAAGAGAGCGATAAGAAAACCAAATTAAAATAGGTCAAAAAGGGGAAGGAATTAAGAGGATAAAAGAATAAAATTTCTTTATTTTACAGTAAACAACTACTAGATTTAACTGTGCACACCAGATTAAGCAAAAATATCAGAACAGTAATATGCCAAACTCGATGCCAAAATGGTACAATCATTCCCCTGATGCTTCAACACTGTTTCAGTAACCAAGTCTAACTTTTAGCAGACACCAGAGTGTCTTACCTCAGAGATTTCTTGTCTGAGGATTAATGACTCTCAACAGATGAAGATACTGGAAATAATATCTCACTTATGCTAAAGTTATTTCAACTCATTTAAAACTATTGCTTTGCAAAATGGTGCTTTTAGCTTTGGGTATTTGAATAATGAGTTCAGTGACTTTTTGTTGAAGGAAAGGTCTATTTGCTCAACAAAAGAGGAATTTTAATTCCAACATAAGAGTGAGATAATGTGGAGTTTGTAAAGAGGAAAGGGGAAAGAAGCATTTTAAGTCAAGACTATGGATTCTGCACAAATCCACATTTAGAAAACACATCAATAACATGCTTTTTTTTCCCTCCAACCTCATCTCAGGCAAGAATTTTTAAAGAAATCGACAAAGTCTCACAACTCTTAGAAAAGTGCTTATGTTGAGAAAGCCTGTATCATACTAAAAATTTACTCAAAAAACCTTTAGAGGGAAACAGATCCTTTTCAGAACAAAACATTTTATGGTGTTTGGTATTGAACAAAACACAGTAGCAGCTTATTTTACTCAGGCACTGAATGTTTGAATGTTAATCTTTGATGGTTCTTGACATTCACGTATTGCTTTATTATTGATATCACATTAGTGCATGTCAAATATCAAAACAATGCCCTTTAAAGGAAAAAAGGCATTTATTTAGCTATCAAACAGAAGAACTTAAAAAGCAACTCTGAGTTGGTATGAAAAAACAACATGTGATCTGCAAATCTCAAGTACTTCAGCAAGGAGAATTGAATAGTAAGGGCTAAAATTTTACACTGTCTCTGTAACGAAAGCATTCTCTGCAATCAGAAACCTTCATTCCACAGATTGGCTTTGTGCCATTTTAATATTTGACCTAATTAAAAAATTATATGCATCTGAGGACAATTATGTCACTGTCCTGCATATGTCTACTTTAATGCAAGAAAAAGTGTTCTGGCTCTTTTTATATAGAACGGCTATTTTGATGATGACACTGTAAAGACTGTCATAAAATATCAGTCTACTGAATATTGAAATAAATAACACCTATAAAGCATTCAAACTTTTTTTTTTTTGAGAAATTTCTAACTTCATTAAAGTATCGCTCTGAGACAATCCTACTAAGATACAAGCATTCTTAATATTTTGTCGTGGTTTAAGCCAAGCCATAAATCAGCCATGCAGTCTTTCACTCCCTCCCTGCCCCTTCCTCCCTCAGCTCCTGGAGGGATGGGGAGGAGAATCGAAAGAATACAACTCCCACGGGTTGAGATAAGAACAGTCCAGTAACTAAGGTATAACATAAACTACTACCGCTACCACCAATAATAATAATGATAAGGGAAATAACAAGGGAAGAGAATACAACAGCTCGCCACCTGCCACTGACTGACCCCCCAGCCCGACCCCCACAGTGATCTCACCTTTCCAGGTAACTCCCAGTTTACACCCTGGGCATGATGTGCTGTGGTATGGAATACCTCTTTGGCTAGTTTGGGTCAGGTGTCCTGTCTCTGCTTC
>WYDI02023664.1:0-40717 GCA_009867235.2 Psittacus erithacus | reverse complement strand
GGCTGAAAGTCAAAAACACAGCACTGCACCAGCTATTAAGAAGGAGAAAAATGACTGCTACTGCTGAACCCAGGACATACTTACATTTCCTAAGTAAAATTCTTGTTGGATTAATATCACCTGATACAGCAGTTGCTTTTTAGTAGATGACTGTCTTTGCATGTCACTAGTATTATTCAAAGCCTACATACGAGTTAAATAGGTGCCTTCTGCTGGTAGATGTGCAAATCTCACCATTCATGCAAGCATTTTTCATCCAGTGTAATGTTATCATTAGGTAGTATACACTTTGATCGAAACCCATGTGTCTAACACTTCTTATCAAGTTACCTTAGGAAGGACTCCTAACTCCTGAGTTACCCAGTAAATCTCTAGGTAGGTCTCCAAATCAATGGGCAATGTCAGTGGTGTCCAAGAAAGGTAAGAAAAAAGTAAACCTGTCACCAGTAAGTTTGAATTCACTCTAGAACCAGTGGTACCTGCAATAGCAAAGCTCTGTAAATGCGAAAAGTAAAAACCAGTGGCAGATATATCAGACAACCAGGAAATAAGCCCCATCTTTCTTCCAAACAGATGAATTCTTTCTGGGACAAGGGTTAAAAGGGATTTAGGAACATAAAAAAACCCCCATTCTTACCTAACATATCAACACAACTTGCTTTGATTAAAACAGACTGTTACAGGCATAATCTGAAGATGTATTCAGCATTGTTATCTGACTACATTTCTGCCCTAGGGGAAGATCAAAATTTAAGATTTCAAGTATGCAGCAAATAGCAAAAATCTCAACTCTCCATGTCACACAAGTGTATATATAATTTTCTGATTGAATTTAGCTAAAGACAAGTCCTTTGAGAAAGCTGAAACAGAAGCATGTGCTTAAATACTTCAGATTATAATGATTTAAGTTATCAGAGATTCCTTTATTTACAGTATCTATATTACACATGCTGAAATCTTTCAAGTCTATTTGCAAATAAAAGGGATCTTCCCCATCCATATTATGCACAGGGTTATTTGCATTAAGAGGAATGAAGAATTGCCTTTAGAAGCCTGATACTGTAAATTCACAAATGTTGTCTGTTGCATATTTTCCATTGTCCTTAACTAGTGGAGAATATTACAGGAAGATGAAGAATCTGTATCCATTGGAAGTCACACAGCTGAATGTGTTTCTTATTTCATATAACACTATACCACTAATAGACTTGATTAATACCTTTCTAGATCAGCATCCCATAGACAAATGACCTAGTGCAACGTCCTGTGCTTTTGCAGTGCTCCACCTAAGAAAATACTGTTCTCTGACAAATAACTCATTTCAAGTTGAGGACCTATTTCCTTCCTATCTGTGTAACGTACCATGCAAACTACTTTTCCAAAGAAAAACTAGAGCAGAGGATGTGGTATAAATTCCAGAAACCCACGGTGCAAAGATACTGTCTGTGGCCAAATTCTGACCTCATTTTTGTGCATGCATCAAAGTTAATAAATGGGATGGCAGAAATTAGTCTCATGCTGAATACATTGCAGTACCCATTCACAAAGCCAGAATATTCTAAAACAAAGAATGCACAAGAAGGAAAATTGAGATACAAGCACACAGAAGCCAAAATTTCATTATTTCACTGCCAGAAAAGCCTCAGACTACAGAAATTGTTAGGGGTCTGAGCTTTGGTCCATTTTTTAAGCAAGAAAATCCCTCTCTATTACACTTCCTGGGCCACTATGTGTTCTTTTAAATCCTATAAATAGATTTCCCAATTTATATTGATTTATACCAGACAGCATAGAGCGTCCTTAAGCCACAAGGTTTTTTTCTTGTATGCTTAAACAAGCTACAAAGCACAGAAACCTTGCTGTCATTTGATTATGTGTTCCATGAACAGCAGAACTACCAAAGCTTTCTTATGGACTCGTGTCCTTTGTTCTTAACTTTTCTATTAAAGTAATTCCAGCCTCATACCCACCATGTCCTCTGTGAACTGGACCAAGACAGAGGCAGCACATACCAGCTCCAGTATGCACAGCCAACACATACTTAATTTTTAGCTTATTGCTTTAAAACTCGCTGTTCAAAGGCTGAATTCTCCCCAGTTTCCCTTCAATGGAGGCATTTCTTTGAGTCATCCTAATCTATTCATTCAGCAGCCTTCCCAGTACTCCCAGATTATTTACTCTGCAACTCCTACTCTTCATTTAAAGTGTCTAATAGGGTCATTGGAAAGGACTGACAGGTAGACAAACTGCATGATTAAGCAAAACCAATTTCCATATCAAAACAGCACAATGGAAAAGTGTTTTAAACAGTAGCAGTAGTTCTGTGATTCTGAATACGATTTTTTTCAGCAATACAAAAAACCAGAAATGAGATCACATATCCTGTTATTTTAGTAGCTTCTCCACACAGCTGACAGAAAAAGAACATGGATTTATTTTTCATGCTGAAAAGCTTTTATTCTCACTTTCATACAACTCAGTAAATTGCCAAGAGAGTAATTTATTCTCCCCTATGTTCTCCTGAATATCCATACACACACAAAAGATGGATGCTGGCAGGCAGAGCTGTCAGTAGGAATTTCAGCAGAAGTAAATTGTTTAGTACTTATAATGGAGCATAATAGCTGTAATTTCATTTGAACTGTTGCCACTAATAAGCTAATAAAACTAGAAGTCAAGACCCAGGCATTCATCAATGTGTAGCCGCTGGGAATTTCTCTGTGCATGCTTCACCACAGACAGGTAACTCAGTACTTTAAGTGTTACTACACCTGAAAGAATGATGAGCCAGGTCTGGCACTTACTCTGAATAGTGAATGACACAGCTGCATATCAACTGCAAAGGAGTTTCCTATCAGTATTTAACAGGTGTTTTCACAGCTATTCCAATCCTTTCCCAAAATGCAAACTACCAATTTGAATGCATATGCAGCTGAAAAACGTTTAAAAGGAAATTCAAATATAAAATGTAATACACAGATATGCAAATATATATATATGCACGCTGCACATTAGTTGGAGGAAGCATGCTTTTCTGAAGATCACTGAAGTACCATGAAATACTACAGTTACTACCTATGAACATATAGAAATTAATATATATTAGATACTTGGCTGAAGATATTATTGTCACAGCACCAGACAGTTGTTCTTCACATAGAATTTTGATGAAGCATCTATCAAAATGCTCTAATTTAACAGTATGATTAAGAAAACCCTACAACATATTTTCTTAGTCTGAGAAAAGACATATAAACAGAATTCTGTGCTGTTTGAACACGCTCTGAATGAAAGCACAGGGTTAATATAGGAGTTATAAATGAAACATCTGATTCCAGAAAAAAGTGCTTTGATTGCAATAAAGATTACTTTTGCAGTAATCTTTTTCTACTTAGAAACTGAAGATATAGTTGCCTCTGACAGACGAAACCAACCACTCTACAGGCAGCCACAAAACTCTATACGGGATCTCAGAGAGACTGGTTTGGTGAACAAGCCAGTAGTTCTCTCCAGAGGAATTAATTTTGATAGGCATATCTTTCATCACAGCTTATCAACCATGATACACACATTCATTCTGCCAAACTCCAAGATATACAGGTCAATTTCTGCAGAATCATGAAAAATACCACTATGCGCTTTTTACCTCCCTGTCCAACTTATAACAGGCAGCAAAAGTGAGCAGTGACCTGCACAGTGCAGGCATGTAGGACAGGCTAGCAACTCAGTGCTTGGGCTCATTACTGAAAATAGAATGGAGGAATGAGGCATCACAGACAACAGCACAAACGGGGAGGCTGACAGAGGCCCCTCAAAGTAGAGTGTCTCATGCCTACATTGGTTAATATTTGTAAGGATTGATTCACTCAAGTTTATTGAATCAACTTACACTTTGCAATGGCCACATGACATAGATCAGAAGCAGCCTCAGAGCAGCCACTGTACCATTAAAATTTATAGTATGGAACATTTCTTGTATCTTCCTGAAAGTAGGAATAGGTTGATGCTTTCCATTTTAAGTGGAAAAAACATGTTATGTATACTGTTATTTCCCTACAACCAAGAGAGACAATTTGATTATTTAGTGTGTATCTGAATTCCGGCTGAGATATGGACTAATTTTCACACTCTCCCATAATGCTCATGTAACATTTGGGATGAAGATGGAAGGCTGGATGCCACCTTATATATTTACTTCATCTGGTAACAGTTGCACCATTAACATATTGCATAAAGGTTTCTGGGCAGAAGTACCAGCATCACCTTTGGTTACCACAAGTAACTATTACTAGAATGTCAATAATGGCTGCAAACCTTTCTGGACAAGCTAATCTCTCATTTGGAGAAACTAGAGAAGGGAAACATAGGCAACGAGGAAAAAAGCACAGATAATTTTTTTTCATGCTACTGATAGTAATTAACATTTCTCAAAAATAATTACTAAAATGTAAGCTCTCATTCTCCTAACCACTTCTCTTCAATGGATCCTTACTACTTCATCAGATCTCAATCATAGAAGAGCTTTGCCTGTTTAAGCAAACCTTAGTAATCAAGGTCAAAGAAACCAGACTTTCAGAGCACAGGCATTATATTTTTCTATACTTTGGTAGGCAATCTTTTGAAATTACCTGCTTCATCTGAGAAAAGCAAACCACTTATGTTCTTTCTTATGCTAATACATTAGCAGGTCTCACCTAGTATTTTTTTAGCACAGTACCTATTAGGAAACAGAAGTGACAAAGCTTCATTACCTTCTAATTAAAATTTATAGAGCAGCATGGACCAGAACTGCTCAAAATTCGATTAAGAAAATCCACCTGCATGAACTGAAATAAACACTTGTATGAGTGAGCTAGACATTTTTTCCTTAATAGTTTTGCTTCATTAGCAGAGGCATTGTGAAAGTTTCCACTGAGATTATAGTCTTAGGGCATGCTCACCAAGAAAATCTAGAAAACACTCTACAACTATACCCCAAAAACACAAACCAGAAGGAAAATAAGGGTTTGCTTTGAGGAAATTCCAAAGTGAACACCTAAGTATTTTTAGCTGGCCACACACACAGAGTAAGCTGCACTCCCACCAAATGCATGTGCCTCACAAGGTTTTAGGAACTTTAAGCCTAGCTTTCTTCCTAAATGCATCTTCATTCCTTACAGAGCCCCTCTAGCTCCAGTGCAGCCCCACCTTCCTGCAGGCAAGGCTGCACCACAGTCTATACAGAAACAAGGATGAAATACATTTCCACAGTTGCATTTACTTGCTATCTTTATGATCTACCTTTACTACTGCTCCTCCAAATAGTCAATTTAAGTATTTTTCTAAGTACCTGACAGAAATTTGGATCTTCACAGTCTGATTTCTAATACATGCAGGTAACATGTTAAATAACTTAATTTTTTCAGAAGAATCAAACTACAGATTTATGTGCCTAAGTTTTGGAGCTAATACAGGCATCCATTTTTACCTTTTTTTTCCTCAAACACAGCCTAAAACTTCATCAAGGCGTTGTAAGTTCTTATACCTGACTTATTCTGTGGCTTTTCTAAGTGGATATTTGAAATCTGTTATCCAGGTGGCTGTGTGAACACATTAAACACTGAGATTTCCTACATGATGTAAAGGAAAGTGAAAGTGATAAATAAACAAGACACAACATGCAATGTGCCCTTGTAGATAAGAAAGCCATGTTAGAACAGTCCAGCACTATTTTCAACAAAGCACCTTTCCTCCCACAAGGGTGATTGATCACTGAACAGGATATTCAAAAGCTGGCTAGACAGGGTCCTGAAAAACCTGCTCTAGCTGACCCTGTTTTGAGCAGGTCAGTTGACTGACCACTGCCAGAGGCATCTTTCAGCCTCAGACACACGACAGTTCTAAATTGCTCACTTTTTAAACTCCTAGGAGCACAGGCAGGCATTCACAGAGGAATTCCAGTTCCAAAGATAGGCTTTTGCACTGATCACTAACTCTGCTATAAATGTATTAAACAGCTTCTAAACCAAAGAAAGCATCACTGAAATGTACCTCTAATATCAGGCTCTCAAGACATGAAAGCAGTTATAATCTGGTGGCTCTTCCGATACAGAGTTTTCAAACCATGCTGCACAGCACCATCTTCTGGTGACCAAAAGTTAACCATATCAAATATGATTTCCACACAAGATATAGTAATCTTAAATTTTAAAAGAAGATATTTAAAATAAGCAACATCTATAAGAAGTCACCAAAAACTTTTTATTAACCCACTATCCCTAGAAACACACAAAGTGAAAAAGTATCCTTTAAAATGTCTTACACTTTTGATGAAGAGGACTAGGCATCAACCCTGTACAAATTCCTGCAAGTAGAAAAACCAAAAAAAACAACAAAAACCCCCACATATTGTATATGAATATATAAATAATGAAACCTCAGAGTACACAATGTTCTTCTGAGCTTGCATATGAACCCTCAATTGCAAGGTGCAAGCCTGCTTTCTGGAAGAGCTTTTGGATAAGCTTTGGAATATGGGAAGTAAGAACTGTTGCACTTGCTCTAGCATGAGCCCAAAGCCATACCCATGAAATATACAAGTGTGCCAAGTAGACCATGAACACACCCTTGCTCAAACTGAGTTTACATGAGCAGACCTCACACAACCGCACAGGCTAGAATTTACACTTGGAAAATAAGGCACTCCAAGTACTCTAAAGTATTCTGCTTGCTACACTGGCAAATAGGCTTAACAGCATCCTATTTCCTTTTCATTTTTTGAATTTTCCAGCAAGAAGAAACTCGTCAATAGTTTGATGCAAGTTACACAATTATGCAATCACTGTTCAATTAACTTTGCTTTCTTGCACAACTGACTCAACTAGTAACAGGCAGACTTGGTATCCAGTAGTTTCCCAGGTTTGCATGCAAGCATTTTTAACAAGGCTAAGAAAACAGAACAAAGGAATGAATACATGCAATAGGAAAACTCTAGACAAACCAACCAGGAATGCTTAGAAATAAAGAAAAGACTGTTCCCTTGCTTTGCTTACCATGTAAAATGCAGTTTCTTACAATGGTAGACATAAAAGCTTTTATTCCAATGTAGTAGCACTAGTATAGCCAAAGTGCAGTAAACATATAGGATTTCGATTGGTTGTTGGTTTGGGGCTTTTTAATACAAGCAACATTTGAGAAATAAATCATAGACTAGAAACACAGAATAGTCTTGGTTGGGAAGGATCTTCAAAGGTCAGCTATATTGCAGCAAGGAGAGACATCTTCAACTAGACCAGGTTGCTCAGAACCACATCCAGCCTGGCCTTGGATGTCTCCAGGGATGGCGCATTCACCACCTCTGGGCAACCTGTGCCAGTAGTTTACCACTGTCATCGTAAAGAATTTCTTCCTCATGCCCAGCCTTAATCTTCTTTTAGTTTAAACCATCATCTCTTGTCCTATTGCAACAGACCCTGCTAAAACATCTCTCCCCAGCTTTCTTATAGGCTTCTTTTAAGTACTGAAATGCCACAGTAAGATCTCCCTAAATATTCTCCAGGCTAAATAACTTCAACTCTCAGCCTTTTGCCACAGAACTGCTCCAGTCCTCTGTCCATGTTAATGGCCCTTCTCTGTTAAGATTCACCAGCTCAGCCCAGCACTATTTTCAATGTAAGGCAGCACAGGCAGGACACTAGCTGGACACCACCACCTCAACTTTGTTCTCACAGGGGCAGGGCGAGGCTGAGGGACCGGCAGCTGCACAAGCTCACCCAGGGCACCACACAACCTGAGGAGCCTCATGGTTCTCAGGAACAAGTCCACACCTGAGCCCATCTGATGGAGCACTGATACCCAAACCAACCGTAGCACAGTACGTGAAGAGGCTTCAAGACGCACCTACAAGGCACAAAACGCTGAAGAACGGCCGCTCGCGCGGCCGCTACCTCGCTGCTTCCCGCCGCGCTCCTTTTAAAGGCTTCGGTGACGTCATGGCCGAAACGGGCGCCCGTTAGAAGCGCGTTGCTCCGCCCCCAGCGGCTCTCTCGATAGGGGCCGCGGGCGACGCTGATAGATACAGGCTGGGCGGGGGTGGTGGCGGTGGTGCGCAGGCGCATCGCGGAGCGTGGCCGGGCCGCGGGCGGGAGGCAGTCGGTGGGGCGTGGGGTCGCCAGTCCCATGAGCAGGCGCTGCCCGCCGGCCGCGGCCTCGCTGCTGCGGGGGCTTATCGGCCCCGCTGTTCTCTGCCTGGGTAGGAGCATGAGTCTCTGCGGGGCGCCGGCTGTCTGCGCCGCGGGGCCTGCGGGTGGCGGTGGCGCGGGCTTCTCCTCAGCGCGGCTGAGCCCGCCGTGGCTGCGGCTGCCTGAGGTGCCGGGCGCGGAGCCGCACCGGGCTAACGAGTTGCTGCTGCTACTGCCGCCGGCCCCGCGCGGCCCGGCCCCGCCGCAGCAGCATCACGTTGTCTACTTCCCGGGAGACGTGCAGGTACGGCGGGGAGGGCTGCGGGCGGTAAGCGATGGCGGGCGGGAGCGCGGAAGCGGCGCTGCTGGGGATCCCGCGGCGGGTAGTCAGAGCGCTTCCCTAGAGAAGCATCTCTGGGCGCTCGCTGCTCGTTACTGTTCGGTAAACGTAGAGGGAATGAGCCATTCTTGAAGCCTGAAATGCATCAGCAGCGGGAGGGGAGTCGGCTTCTATAGTATTGCTTGAGATTGATATTTCTGGCGGTGATGGCAATATCTGAAAAGGTGTCAAAGAGCATCAGAGGAAAGAAAGACAATGAAATCCTAAGATGGCAAGTTCTTCTCATCAGGTTTAGCACGGCGTCTCTGTGCAGGTGTACAAACATCCCAGGCACCATCCTGCGGTATTTCATGGGTGCTGATGCTTCCTGAGTGTGTCCTGAAGGCACGTGCTGTCTCTGAGTTGATTAGCAAGACTCTGAAGTGTTGTCACTAAGCATGTGGTTGACCTCTGTAACATACCTACTCTGGAGAGTCAGCTCATCTCAGGAGTCATTACTGCTCAAAAGCAGGGGTTAGTGTCTTTTGTTCTAGGGAAAAACCTTTCCTTTTCTGTAAGGTAAATGTGCAGAACGTAGTAGGTTTTCATTTTAAGGATTGGGATGGCCTAAGAAAACCTTTCTGATTTTCATTCCTGGGTATGGCCTTATTCCTTAAGAAAATAAATGAATTGGTATTCTCTGCCATTATGAATTCAGAGGTGAGGATCATTCATGGTCTGAGAGTTAATTTCTTTCCATTTACGCCCCATATGGATGTGAACAGTAAAGACTCCCCATAGATGAATAAGAGAGATTTTTTTTTTTTTAATCTGTATAAAAGATAGAAAACTTATTACAAAGTTTTAAGTCTATTGTTTGTTATAATAACATAATCAGTATTCAGATGGAGATAATACAGCAAAATTATGTATTCTATGTCACAATAAGTTGAATAATACTTTAATCTTCTCTTGGAGTGAAGTCAACAAAAATAATGAATACTTCCATGTGCTCATTTTTATTGTATTAATATTGGGGTATTAAAAATGCATGGTAATAAATATTAAAGTAGAATAAGTAAATCTAAGTATGCCAGTTTCTTTAATGTGTTTCTTGGTCTGGAAGCCTAGCAAGTGAGCGCCTCCCTAATGCATGTTTCTCTGTTAGATGCAGGCCTTTCTTATGTATTTAAGTACACTGGACAAAGCTAAAGTATTTTCACAGTGTGGTAACATGCTTTGTATTCACTTTTTCAGAACTATCATGACGTCATGTCTTGCCACCCAGAAAACTTCCAGTGGGAGCACTGGAGTTTTGAAAACGTTGCTACCATACTTGCTCGCCGGTTCCCTAACAGCTTCATTTGGGTTGTAAAATGTTCTCGAATGCACCTGCACAAATTCAGTTGTTACGACAACTTCGTGGTGAGCAACATGTTTGGAGCACCAGAGCACAGCACTGACTTTGGAGCTTTCAAGCATCTCTATGCATTGCTAGTTAATGCATTCAGACTCTCTCAGAATATTCTGCTGTCCCAGAAAAGCATGCATGGTGCCAGCAAGGATGCAAAAATAGCTGCTTGTAAATCACAGCCGCAGTCTGTTCCTACAACAAATGGTGGCTCATCCACAGAAAGAGAGAGAGATTGTGAATACTCTAATAATTCTGCTATGAACTTCACTGTACCGTCTGCTGTAGGTGCAGCGTCATTTACTTTGATTGGCTTCAGTAAAGGTTGTGTGGTTTTGAACCAGCTACTTTATGAGCTGAAGGAAGCTAAAAAAGAGAAGAATACAGATGCCTTCTTAAAAAACATAAAAGCAATTTACTGGTTGGATGGTGGTCACTCAGGAGGAAGCAATACTTGGGTTACTTACCCTGAAGTGCTGAAAGAACTTGCGGAGACAGGAGTTGAAGTTCATACTCATGTTACGCCATACCAAGTGTTTGACACAATGAGGTCGTGGATTGGGAGAGAGCACGAGAAATTTGTACAGATACTTGAAGGATTTGGTGTGGAAGTAAATGATCAACTACATTTTGCTGATGATGCTCCCTCCTTAGATAACCATTTCAGAGTTCATGAAGTATTTTGAAACTTTATGTGTCTGAATAGTATATTCATTGTAAAAGCACTTTTAACATTGTAAATGTTTGCACTTAGATTTGCAACTTTGTGCAGATGCTTTCTGAAGAGAATATTAGATCAGTCCTGTGTTGCTGATAGATACAATATACAAATTTCAGTAGCTTAAAAGGGAGGTTTTGACCCCATATCTACAACAGATGTTGTCACTTATTCCTAGAAAAAAATGTTATGAAGAACTATCCTATACATGCTTGGGTTTTTGTGTTGTTTTTTTTTTTTTTAAGTGTGAACATTTATTCTGAAACTATTGGCAAAATTTTTAGTCTTGGATGTCTAATGTCATATACTGCCTTTAATGGGAGTTTGAAGTACTCAAGACATTCAAATGTCGGGATACTTTAGTATTAGTAGGGTTAAAAGGTTTGTCAATAACAAATGTGAGGTTAGGTTTTTGGCTTAAGGAAAATGATAATTGTTAGAGCTTGTTAGAATCTTAGTTATATATTTTGGTGAAAACTTAAAATTAGTTAATTAAATCTTCCAGTTTTGTAACATTTCTCCTAATTGAAACAAAGTCAGAAATATTCACCTTTGGAATAATAGTGCCAATCCATTTTAATTCCTTATGTGTGCCTTCCCTTTTCTGTTGCTATAAAGCTCCATTAATTCATTGTGTTTATGTTCTAGTGATAGCCATGTCACCTGGAGGCTTGAAAATTTTGACACAGCTATGTTAAGTGACCAAGAATGCTGATGAGTGTGTAGCTTATTGCTGTTTCAACATACCTTGCTTTGACTAACTTCTCAAAGGACCAGCAGTAACATCTATATTTTCATGTCAAGAGGTGTCTTTATCCCTGCGTTGGACTGGTGAGGTATTCCTTGCTAATTGTTGCATTGATGTTGATCTAAATCGAGCTGTAAGAACTTAATATATTACAAGTTGCAAAAAAAAGTTTTAGACTGTGTTGACTGTTTCACAATGCCTTGTTTTTGAAACTATTATCTCCTTTAAATGTACTGCATTAGCTGCTTCTAGAGCCACACAAAAATTACCCTGAGAGCCTAATTTTCATACAGGAAAAAAACCAAACCTCTAATTAAACACAAAGCTGGACTAATCACATACAAAAGATGCAGTCTAGTTCAGGCTCCAAACCTGCATGTTCTTCAGAAAGAATTGCTGAAAGATGAACAAATAAACTAGTGTAACTTCTCTACTGTTTTTAAGTGACTTTCTATTTATCTACAAATATACTTTATAATAACCCTTAAGGACAGCAGCAGCTATTAACAGTGAACAGCTTAAATTGGTTTTGGATATGCTGAAAGTATAGGAATACAAAACACTGTGAAGATTACACAAACTATTACAGTTCAGTTACAAAAAAAGGCATTTTATTCACTTTTCTCCTATGTTTGATGGCTTAGCAACCTCTTCCCCTGCTTCTTGCTTCCTGTGACTCTTACACTGTGGGAGGAAGGTCCTTCTATCGGCATCATTAAAACTTACAAGGTTCACTGGAGACAGTGTTTTCACAACTCTTGCAGAGGTTGCACACCTCTTTGTTCTGTATAGGAAATACGGGTCGCCTAACAAAGTGGTTTTAATATGAAGCTTACAAATAGCTAGAAATATCTTTAATTATAGAATCATAAAATAGTTAACCCCCCTGCCATGGGCAGGGACACCTCACACTAAATCACAACACCCAAGGCTCTGTCCGACCTGGCCTTGAATGCTGCCAGGGATGGAGCATTCACAACTTTTTTGGGCAATGCATTCCAGTGCCTCACCACCCTTACAGTAAAGAACTTCTTCCTTATATCCAATCTGAACTTCCCCTGGAAGTTTACCCACTCATAAAATAAACTTTTAAAAAGATAACAACAAAGTCCCCAGAACACACCACTGATCTAGCTCCCCTCTCAGTTTTAAAGTGACCAGATTGACTTGGGTATGCTAAAACTTGCCCTGTCCAGTAACAGTGCAGATCGTAGACCAATTTCTAAACAATTCTGTGCCAGCCAAAACAGCAGGAGTAGGTTGATGCAAGGTTTTGGAATCAGCTATTAAAATATTCACATTGTCTGCAGAAGTTTCTGGGTGGCTGTCCTGTGAAAATATTAACCTGTTTGATGGAGGCTGCTTAAAATACCTGTTAAATAAGCTCAAGTGGTGTTGTATTAATTTGAAGAATAAGTACTTTGTTGTGAAACTAATCTTGTTGTAAGACCTCATGTTGTGGAGGGAAAACTGACCGGTTGCTTTTCATTCTCTAAATAGTGGTAGTACTCTGTTGGAATGTGCCTCTGTCATTCACTACAAAGCATGCTAATAATAACTTTTGCAAACAATGTAGAAAAGAAACTACTTCTAATGGGTGAAACCACTTTGATGTGAATGCAAAGCCATTAAGGAATGTGCAGTCAAATTTCATGGATTCAGCTTTATCAGGTGTTGTACAGACCTAGATTAAAAAAAAATTGGATTTGTTAGCTTTTTCTTCAAGGAAGAAAAGTGTTTGTGTGGTCAGCATCTGTAACTCTGCAACAGCTTACTGGTGTCTCATGTACATGGAAAAGTTGGCATGAAGTATCCATGTGTGTGAGCATTTCTATGTTAGGATAAAATGGGTCATAGTTTGTATATCCCTGTTTCTGAATGTTAACTGTAAAGGCAGTTTTTAATAAGCTTAGATGTAAATACTTAAAGTTCAGAGTCTCATGCAGTGAGTCAACATACAGAGGTTTAATTCAAGACATTTCTGGTTCTGAACAGAATGAGTGACATTACACAGTCCTTCATACAACCTAGTTTGTAATAGCTGGTATTCTTTATACTACATATTTGTTTCTTGTACAACAGACAAGATATTCTTAGATTCTGAGAAAAGCAAAATGTTTTAAGCTGTGCCTGTTAAATTTCTTTAAAACAAGGCTTGATTCTGTGAAATTGTTCAGATTTCCATATGACTTAATCGATTTTATTTTGCATGCATCTTAAATACTAGAAATTTTGGTAACCTTCTTCATATCTAGGACTAATTTAATAGCATCTGTGTAAATGCTGCTGCATAAATCAGTATTTGCCTCTAAGGGTCTAAGTCTTAACATGTTGCTGTAAGGACCCACCTTTTCTGTCCTCCCATTGATAACATCCTGCTGCCTCCCTTATGTTAGCACAAGCACTTTATGGTGAGCTTACCATGTTCTACCTCACTTAAGTTATTCTTGCTGACAGATATAACTAACAGGAGTGGTGTGTATTTAAATAGACATAGAAATTATTTTAAATAAGACTGCTAAGTCAGTTTGGGAGTTAGGATTTTACAACTGTGGATATTCACAGCTAAAAGTGATTGTTCATGATCATGCACTCAGATTTTCCCAGCAGGTTGTTTTTGAGCTGTTTGCAGAAAGAAAACATCTGTTTTTTCTTCCCTCTTAGGGTGCTTCTTGCAGTGGTGTCTTTCCTAAGCTAACAGTTCTTTCATCTCTGTACATAAGTAATATTCATTGTCTTGTACAGACTGAAAGTTGAAGCACTGAGGTTAAAGTATACCCGTCCATTTACCTTGAATGCCTAGTTTAAATTACATGGGGTCTTACCAATTAATACAAGAGAGAAGCTAAACAACAGTAAAAATTCTGAAGTGTGTACTGTGTTGTAAGCTACAGTTTTAGGTACATCACTGGTCAGCAGAGTTCACAGACACGAATTGTGCCTGGTGTCCCTGTGCAGTACAAAAGCCCATGTCTCAGGCTTGCAATCCAGAAGACAGAGTGCTTCAAATTACATTTGGAGTTACTTCTCCACAGTGTTTTTAATATTACATTGAAATACAATTTATTTTTGTACAGGTGGTAGATTAAAAAGAAAAGTTTGCTTCTGGTGCTCATCACCTGATGAATTAAATACTGCTGATGGAGACCCTAAGACCAAAGCTGGCTTTCTGTTTGTCTTCTTGATCTCTTAATTCTGTTCAGATGAAAGGTGACTGTTTTTAACTCAAATAAAATAACATGAAGTTGTTAAGCCAGTAATGCAACACCTATGTGGCAGACAGGCACTGCTTCTCCCAGTGCCAGGCATACAGTTCCTAATTAAATTACTGCTATCAGTATAATCAGCATAATTTACTCCTCCCTCTGACAAAAAACACTTGCACAGGATTAGCTGTTCCACATCACTTCAGAAACCGTGGAAAACTGATTCAGGCAGTCATTTTGCATGTAATGTAGCATGGGTTATAAAGTAGTGATGGCTTTGTTGTTGTTTCCTGGCATTAGGGCTTCATTATATGTTTCTAAGTGACTCAAGGAATGCCAAATTCTACTTAACCAAATGACCAGAAAAGCATCTGGTGAAACAAAAGGGAAAAATAAATCATCTGGTTTTTACTTCACGTGTATAAACATCTCATGTACTTGAAAAGGAGCAGAATGCCATCACTCTAACGTTCAGAATAAATTCTCCTTCTTTCATTAAGTTTTCAGAGAGCACTTTCAGTCACAACTGTTAGTTTGCTTTGTTAAACAGCACTTCAGAGCTGAGTTGTTTCTAAAGAAAGCTCTGCTGCAAGACACAGAAAACAGTCAAGGGTCATAGCAGTGCTGAAGTGCAAAACAAGGCTCTTTGTCTCTCCCACACCAGAGTTTACACTCTGAGCAATACTCTTAATCCTGGGTATCAGATAAATCTATTGCATACCTTACATGCTCTCTGCATAGCCCTTCTTTCTGATTCCTCATCATGAGAAATGCATTGATTTTGTGTGATTGAAGTTTTAAGCGATTCGTGCACTGCTTGACAGTTGAAATATGTTTTCACAGCAAAAATTGTCCATGACTATGATCTGTGTTATTATTGCAAGCAATAGCTTCTGAGCTTTTTTGTACAAACATAGCATCGCACGTGGAGTTGCATGTTTTACATGGTTGAGCAGTTCTTTTAATGTTTTCAATCTGCTGTTAAAAATGTTGACTAGGAACAGATCTGGATCTGAACAATTGGAAAGGAAGTAATCCACACTTGTTTCTCTTGGGAATCACCACTTGAAAGCGGTCAGTACTCTCAGGAATTACCACACAGAGAGCTCAGAATCTATCCCCACTCTTAGAGTCTGACCCAAAGGAAAACAAGAAATCTTAACATACAAGTGTACCACAAACTTAGATAACTCTCAGAACAGATCTATTATTTCATCTGTCCTCCTAGAGCACTGGAATCTTTGGTTATTGAGTGACAGTAGCAGAGAATCTCTTGTAAAAGTTACTGTCTCAGAATATCTACAACACCTGTGTTGTCTGCATGGAGATATCTAAGTCTCTGGCTTGGAAAGATACATTTCGGTCAGAGGAAAAAAGAATCATGAACCAGGACTTCAGCTGAGGCCTCCCTGCCCATAATGGGGGTTGGAACTAGATGATCTTAAGGTCCCTTCCAACCCAAACCATTCTGTGATTCTATTATTCTCACGAGCTGGGACATAAGCGTATTGCTCATACACTGACTGCTACTCCATCAACTTTTCTTATTTATACATGAATATTGAGGGGTGCTGAGAACACCAAGCTAGGACCTCTGTTTTGGGAATAGAGCATTAAGAAATGGCAGAATGAGGGATCAGTACAGTACTTCCCTCTACCAGCATACTGAGAAACTGCCAGCGGTTATGAGTTCAAAGGGATAGCTATTCAGGCACAGTGCTGGAACACAGCTTTGTCTAGTCCTGGAGGCTCTCTGAGTCTCTCCATTCAGTACTAACACACAAAGAATATGTTCTGTACACCTCTGCAATTCTGATGGGGCCCTCGATATTACCAGTACAACAAAGCCAAGAGGCTTCCCCAGCCTAACAGTTTCTGTCTCAGCACTATGCACAAACAGTCCTTGTTTGGTTTAGAACAAAATTTTGGGAGACCTATTTGTGATCCCAAATTTAAATTCTACCCTCAGAACATACAATGATGCCCATCTGAATCGCTTGGCTGGTTCCATTCAAGCCTATTCATTAAGATGGCTGGGTGCCCATTCACATGGTAGCAGACTATTTTCACTGTGTTGAACTGCCAAGAAGAACAGGTTTAGAAGAATAATGTGCACAGTGTTGCAGTCTCCAGCTCTTCTGCAGAAAGATATTTTCCCCATCACTTTATTAACATACCAATTTAGTCTGAGAGCTGACAAGTTACAGTTCTCAAAAAACACTGCCAGAAATAACCGACTGACCTAAGTCAGATAACTGCTGCATGCCCCAAACAGCACAATAGAGGGATTTCAAAGGGACAATGACAATCTATCTATCTTTTCAGTGATATGCCCATCTTTATTTCATGAGGCTGTCGCAAGCATCACAATCTCCTGAAAAGTAACCACCTACAATGCCTGTACAAAAGGCTCCATCCCAAAAGGTGTGATGCAATCCCCTTTCATATGATAACATAATGCATCTCAAATACTGCCCCAAGAGATTCTATATATACTCCATAACTAGGAACTTAATTTCTTATTTTAGCGCTGTAGTTATATGGATTTGTGGGCACATAAGATCCAAGTGTTTCCCAGCTGCAGAAACAGCAGTGCTGCCTGACTGCATTGGGACAGTGACAGACGAGGTTTCCTGCATAATACATTATTCAGCTAGGAAAGGGGTAAATCATTTTACCTTGTAGTTAAGCCGCTGCACAATTCCAGGCTTAGCCTTGCATGGCTAGCTTTTGCTTTTTTCCCCCATGACCACTCAGTTTCACCACAAGGGGGATCAGAAACTCCCCATTACTACCAGGTTATTACTCAAAAGAAACCATGACTTCAAACAAACCACCACCAACTGGCTTTCTCAGACCTCCTCAGAAACCAGTCTGGCTTTCCTAAACTTTAGTAAACAAGGTATCATTCAGGAAGATGTGCAGTTACTTCTAAGCATACATGCTGTCAGCCCAGCCAGATACCAAAACTGTCATTAGAGAAAAATGTAAGTAGAACGCTCCATAAAAGCAGAGTTGTACGTTCAGGCACTGAAATACATGCCTCCTTGTAAAGACAGACCAACTCCAGACCAAGCAGACTGTGCACGCACTGCACATGAGGAAAAATGAATTAAAAAGTCTACCAGATAAACTCTGTTATAGATGAATGTTTATCAACACAGTTTTTATTGGTCTTGCAAAAAGCTTATGTATGTACATATGGACAGTTTCCATATTAACATACAATTTTCTACTTTCACGGGAGCTTGCTGAATTAAAGTGTGTTTTATCCATAATCATTCCTGTAGGCTTTTTCTTGGATGCGTAACACCATTCTCCGAGCATAAAAATCCCTATATTCCTCAGGTAGTTCTTCAAGTGTTTTCAAGGCCCTGTCCAAGATCTGTATAGCTCTAGAGGCTGCAGTGGGATCTTTATTCCCATAAGTGTCATTCTTATCATAGCAATCAGCCGGAAGGTGTTTCCAAAAGACATTCAGGGCCACTCCAAATTCCTCAGAAATTACATTGTGGAACCACAAAGCTGTAGGAAGAAGAATGTCTAAAATTAAAATGACTGCCTAAAACTTCCACATGACTCGTAACAAGTGCCAGAATCACCCAAACCAGATCTTGCTGAGGAAAGCCTCAAATGCTGCATTTCCTGTTTACTTGTAAATAGTCATCCCTGAGTATATTGCACTGTACCAAATTTAAGAAGTTCTTCAAGATATTCACATCAATCCATAACTTCACACAAAAGTAACAAGTGCCGAAGTATAAAGAAATACTCAAATATAAGCACACCATAAGCATGTGTAGGATGAAAATAAGACATTTTCCCTCTTCACTCATCTCTACTTTAAATGCCGATGCCTTTTCACAGATTTAGTCCTTAACTTTCCACAGATTGTCCAAGCAAACCACAAGTGTCAGCCGCATCACCCTATGAAACTATTTTTACTATGAGAAGATTAGCAACTTTCTGCTATGAAAAGATTGGCAATTTGCATTCTGCTAATCTTTTCACAGTAAAGCCACGAGGCTTTTCACTTGAATCATGGCTGTGGCAAAGACATTTTTGCCTCATCAAGTACATTTTAAAAAGAAATATAATATGGTATATTTACCCTATTTCAACTTTAAGCTAAGAGACTGAATGCCGTGCTTATTGCAGTTTAGTTGGTTGTATATGCTGAAGACATACAAAAGCTTATTCTGAGAAATGAACACAAAGCTTCTTTCAGGTTCGGAAGAGGGCTGCATCTACCTTCTCCATAATAATCACATGCATTTCTCAAAAAGCATCTTTTTTTCAGTGATATACATTCCAGAATGCTGACAAAGCAAGCACCATCCTCTGGACTCAAAAATCCCTATTCTCCCCAGCCATTCTTAAGAGTGCTGAATGTGTCTTAAGTTTCAGCCAGCACATTTACTGGCAAAATCAAACCAATATCTGCATTGCATAGAACAAAGCAGAACTGATGTACATTGACATTAGCAACACTGACATAGCTTTTGCTAACTGTAATCAAAAGTTTCTTTAGAAAGAATCATAAATGGTAAATTCAAAATTAAGTAACAAGTTTAAGACAAAGAATATACCTTAAAACTTCCAAAAGATTGGAAGATTCCACTGCATTCTTGTTTACCGTCCTGTTTATATTGCCCAGATAACATGAAAAGCAACAGAATACGTATCTGCCACAATCTCATAATGAGTCTAAATACAAAATTAACAACTAGTAGGAGTAGTTCAATAAGAGTAATTCAGCTGCCTTTTCCCGATCACCAGAATTTCGTCATCTTAGCCCAGGAAGCGGCTTTGCATTTTCTGCTTCTGCAGAAAAATGATTAGGAATTGTCTTTTCATCCACCAAAGGTGATTATAAATTCCTAGAAGGTCCAATAACTCTACCATCCATAATTCTCATCAAATCATATGCCCCACAGTTCTTAAGTGCTAGAGCTTTAGAAGAACATAAATGGTATTTCACTCATTCTGCCATTAGGAAACTCAGGTCGCTGAAATAATTTCAGACTTCACAAGTTGAATTTATAGTGCTAATCTATTAAGACACAAATTCAGAAGCATACAGTGTAATCTTGAAGGAAGGTAAGCTTGTAGGTAGATAAAATAATACCTTTTATTAGGCTAATTAGTACAGTTAGAAGTAGACAAGTTTTGCCAGTGTCTTTAGATGCCCCTACTTATAACACAGACATGCTTTAGTAGTGTCTTACCACCCCCTGAAATGTGAAATTGCAAACAAAACTGTTTCAAAAAACACATCGCTGTCAGGAACTCTTTGTTACTTACCTGGAATAAATAACACATCTCCTGCTTCCAGAAAACATTGATAGCGCTTGGCTTTCACAAAAAGCGGATATTTCTCTAAGTCTGGGTTATCCACATCTAGCACCTCCGACTTAGTGCCTAGGAAAGTTTTTACAAGCAATGAATAAAACATTCCTACTCTTCCAACAGCAACAAAGCATTATCACATTGTTGGAAATGGCAGTTCTTGAATCAAATTTAATACCAGTTTATTTTTCTAACTCTTCTAAAACCCAGGGAAACCTGATGGCATTCCTCATTTACTGAAGAGACATGTTTTCCTGTTGTCTGTATTTCTCCTGTAACACTAAAAGACACTTTCTCTGACATTTAAAATACCATTTTGAATCCAGACAGAACACTGTACTCCTCCACAGTTAGGTGCTGAAAACAGAACCAGGCAAAGCTGCTGTGCTGCTTTACAGTTTTTCTAACCGCTATAATGGTTAGCATTGACTAATGCAAACAGGATCGGAGTTAGGGGACCCAATGACTTCTACTTCTTTTATATCAAGATGTCTGTTAGTGACTACTTTTTTCTACAGTGCAACACTTGTGAGCTGGAAAGGCAACTATGATCACCAGACTCTGAACTAGACAAATATGATATGCATACCTGATAAATATAAATATGGTGCATCTTGAGGGCTATACAAAGCAACTCGTTTTTTCCCTGTTACTTGGATTAAGAAGTTATCCATGATCTGGAAAAAGCATAGTAAGAGAGATGTCAGCCAAGAGTTAAGAATGAATACACAGGCTGCCACTAATGTAAAATATCAGCTTAGAAGAGGGAATTATAAAAACTTTCACATGTTAGGAATTAGCTAAAAGAGCTTCCACACATAGTTAATCTAAAACCCTCAAGAATGTAGATTACTTTATCCCTCGGCTGCACATTCTTGACAGTTACTACATCTGGAAACACAATACTGCTTTCCAACAACTTTGGGTTTTCCCTTAATTAGGAATTGAGATCTTTCATCTTAAAACCCAAAGATATACCATACTTTAGACATATAAACCAGTAAAATATTATACAAAGTATATTTGAGATTCCTTTCCTTTTCCAGTATTACCCCTATCTCATTTTGCTGACATTCTATTGATAAAATATTCTTTTTCATGATTATTTCAGATTTTTAACTGACTCAAAACAGTTAAAAAAGAAAAGGGGGGGGGGGAACAAAATCAAACATAATTTACAAGTATGGAATTAGACAAAAAAAAGTAAGACATTATGCCCACACAATACATCTATTTAAAATTCACTGTACCACTGCATTGATTCATTTCACTATTTAAAAATATGTAAAGTTTGTCATTAACTGATTTTGTCAGAGATTTGCACTTTGATATCTCAATCCATAATGCCATCTGTGACATTTAATGTTAAACACATGCATTACCTACATCATAATGTGTCCATAACTGCAATCCAGCAGAGCTGATGCGGAAGACACTAGAGAAAAACTGTTCCTTCTCAAAATACTCTGGAATCTGAACATCTTCTACCAAAGTAGGAAACTGCTTTCTGATATCTGCAATATCCTGAAACAAAAAGGATACAACTCTTATAGAACCATATATGCACATTAAAATAAGGAAGCACTTCACTATCATTTCTCATCATATGAAACACAGAGCTACATCTTCAGCATTGGTGAACAGCTGAAAAGAGCAATGCTTTTTGGTGGTCACTTTTCCAAGCCTTGACTTGGTCAACAATATTAGTAAGAATAGCCAGAGAGCTGCTTTGAACCATGGCTGCTAGAAGTCACACTGAAGAAGCAAGAGATTATCAGAAATCCTTTTATATTAGTTCACAAGAAAAGCTAAAGAATGGGAGGTGAAGAATGTACTCTTCAGTGATCAGCTAAGCTCATGTATAACAGCAACTATTTTAGACACTTAGGTTTAAATATTCTGACCTAAATCCAGTCAGAATCACAGGCCAAGTGACCATAACCAAGTTGTATTTCTATACTACACAGCCAGAGGGTGACAGCAGGATTTTAAAAATACTCAACCTGTGACTTTACAGTACTAGAACTTTAATTTCAAATAACTCACCTTCCTAACATCTTCACCCACTGATCGCAAATAGTACTTTTCATCCTGAAGAGTACACAAAAAGAAAATTGGTTTGGTTTTAGAATAAGAATTAAAAACACATTAGAAAACTGTGTATTTTCTCATTAATCTAATGCAGAGCTTCATTAAAAAATTGTATAAATAAATGGCATTTATAAATTCAGCTGCTCTGTTGTACTGCCTTTACTGTACTGATCCCTGCTGGTCATCTCAAGAAATGGGAAAAACATGTTGACCGAGAGTAGAAGAGTATAGTGGGGAGACACTTGTCAACTGCTTCAGCATTGCTGTTACTGAACAAACCCAAAGCAAATGAAGATTGTAATTTAAGTTCCTCAGAAAACTGACACAGAAAGCTATTTCAATTGGTTTCAAAACTTACAGCATACTACCTAGCATAAAAGGGAAAAAGCATATCTGCATTCAAACCTGTTTGCTTCCTAATCACAGTTCTCTGAAAATCCCTCTATCCCTCTGATACATGAAGATAACCACAAAATCACTACTCACAAACTACATTACAATTAATCAGTACTTGTATTTTGATACCAAATGTAATCACATGCTAAAATATCTTCATGATATTTTCTTGCAAATGATACAGTTGTTATTCTAAAGCAAGGTTTGATTTCTAACTTTTATGCTGGAATGTTTGCTCATGTAAGCAGTTTTTCTTAATAGAAACAGGATGTCTGAAGTTAACCATACTGTACACATACAAAACAACTTCTGAAAAATATACTTTTCCCCACACTTCTTCTCTTGGCTCCAATCTGCACAAAACACTTAAATCTAAGATAAAGTGCTTTATTGGAGTAAGACTTTAATTTACAATTCATCATTTTCTCTTCCATATACTGGCAAAATAACCAACAGAAGAAACTGTAACACTAAAGAAATTACCTCAGAAAGAAAGTACTCCTTGTGGCTGGTTTCAGCTGCTCTTCGTACAAATACATCAAAAGGCAGAGTTCTGAAATACAAATATTTACATTTATACAATGAATCAATGAAACAACACATGGTCTATAAATGTCAGGTTTAAAATCATAAGCTGAAGATTTAATATACTGCTTTTCTTTTCTAATTTATTTAACATGGTGAACATGGCAGGGGGTTGGAATTAGATGATCTTTAGGTCCTTTCCAACCCTAACTATTCTATGATTCTACGACTAATCAGTGTTTGCAGTGGATGTTTAAAGAGTTCTACCTAGACAGAAATCCTACACTTACAAACCACTGCTTTAGTAAACTGTTCCTATGTATCCCAACAGAATCACCTAATTGCTAAGGCTGGAAGACACCTCTGGATATCCTCCAGGCCAACTCCATGAATTTATTAAACATAACTTCAGAATATTCAAAAAGAAACACTGGGCATTTGAGCCTGTCCCTCTGAAGTCAATAGAAACATTACATATTTATTTAAATAATGGGAGCTTTCCAAATTATTACAGATTTTGGCATCAGTTGATAGCTGAATGGCAAACCAAGCACAAGTAGTAATAGGACATGTATTCATTGTTATGAATTCAATGTTAGGTTCATTTAACCATCTCACATTGTCACTGGGTAATAAATAGATTGCATGTAAACATCACATTTCAAGCAACCGCCAAATACCCAGGATTAAGAAGAAACTACCTTTCTAAAGTATCCTTTAATGAAAAAAAAGATTTTGCTTACAAAATCTTTTGTGATCCTTTTATCCCTTTACCGGAATGTGACCTGCATCTGACAGTACTTAGATCACTTCTTAAAACGTTTTAGATTTGTCTATAAAAGTCAAATACAACAACTAAAGTTAGCGGAAAACCAAACAAAACCCAGCCTCTGACTTCAGCTGAATTGTTACATCATGGCATTTACATTCAATACTGAAGAAAGTGAGAAAGCAGCTCTACAACAGCTTAAACTGATGCATGCTGGTGCTGCCAGAGCTCTGCCCTTATTGTTTACCCTAATCATCCAATCTTCTCCCTTACGCTAGCACTGGCACTCATCTGATCTCATGGTGAACCTGCTTGCAAAGCTAAACCAGCAGAAAACCATTCAGATTTCTGCAGCACATCACAATGCAACTGAATGAGCTTCAGAATCAACACAAAGACAGGGGTAGAAACATACAACTTACTGCAGTACTACTCATGTGCATCAGTTTAAACTCATGGAACTGCATGCTAAGTCTTCTGTTTCTATTCTTTTATTTCTACTTATTCTCCCCTCATATTAGAATGAGGGGCTTGCTGTGGAAAGGGTCAAAGCTTCCTGAATTTCAAGTGAAGTAGCTGAAACTTGCTATAACGAAGGACCATCAGAGCACCTCTATACAACTGTCTACAAACCTGCGAAAATTAGTATGCCAGAGCAACTGTATGTGAACTCAACAGCAAGAGATATCATGAAAAGAAACAAAATAGAGCAGGGAAAAAGATATGGTGATAAGGCAAAATCATTTAAGTATGAGCTAATTTAAAAGATTCAAAACTTTTATGCAGTGAGCAGAATATAACATGAGCATAAGGTGTTTTTTTTTCCTCTGACTAACAGGCTCCACTCATACAGACTTGTAGCTTGTTTACACTTACAGAATATCCTTCTGCCTGCTTAATAACTCACTGAACACATCTTGCTCCCACTTAAGGAAAACAAATGACAAGCAAAATAAAGGCATTTTCCCTTGAAGAACAACATAGTGACTGAGATTAGATGAACACTGAAGAAATGTTTTGGCAGCTACACGAGAGGCGCTTCAGAGGAGATCAAGAGTTATGTGACCCACATCAAGATTAAAGAGCGGGTGAAACGTGTGGCATTCAGTAGTTTGAACACTGAGAACTGCACACGCTAACTTTGAAAGGAGCTTTGTTTTAATCAGTAACATCCCTCCTAGAATGGAATAGCACGCCTGCCACACGCCAGCATTCAGAGGTTCAGACACATGAGGAGTCAGAAACTAGCTCTACTCAGGAACATTGAAAACACACCATATAACCAGAACAAAATAGCAGATCAGGGTATCCATAGAATCAATAGTAGCAAGAAGAGTTGGTTTCCTTTTCTTACCAACACCAGCCTATGCCAGGTTCAAATTTCCTACCAGAGTACTCTGTCAAAATATCTCAACACTTCTTTGTGCCATTACTTTTAAGGCCCTGTTTGGCCCCTTCTTTCACCACTGTAGTATTTATTCAGGGCATTGAGATGTTTGTGGGGGAAATCAAGGACAGCGCTTTGATACATAATTTAAAGTTTTCACAAAGTATCTTCATGCTCCCACCCTCAGCTTCAAACAGATGCACTGTCTGTCTGAAAGTTACAAGCACAGCCTTTAAAATACAAGAGGCCTTGGAACAAAGTACCTATACACAAAGTTCTTACTGAGGAAATCCATCTGCGGCACTGCAGAAACATGAATCTTCACTTCTTTAGATCCTACGGCTTGGCTCAAGTAATCTACTGTCCATTTGGTTGTGCAAGCTCCCAGCTCCATCCCTTTCAGCACTACTGGTTTTCTCTAATGAACAAAAAACATAAAAAAAATCAATGGTGAAATGATTGCAGCATCCATTGAAAATAAAAAACAAAAAACAAAACCCAACAAAACCACACAGAATTAGTTTTTCAAACCAATTCACACAAACAACCCAGTTGAACACTGGGACCCACTACACAAAGTCCTAACTGATGCGTTCACACACAACCAGTGTGAATCAGGATGCTAAATGTTGAAACAAAATGCAGCAGAAAGCGGGGTTTTTTTTCTATTTGCTATATCCTCTTTCCTAGCACAGAAAACAAAGAGAAGCAAAGACAATTTTAACACACGCTTTGTGCTGGGGCCACTGAGGAATCTAGCTGGACTAAGGAATAGCTTAAGTCAGTCTAGCCCAAGCCTAGCAGAAAACAGACGAGAGACCACACAGTTAAAAGCATAAAACCAGCTAGGCTGGAAACGACATTTAAGATCATCAAGTCCAACCATTACCCTAGGCCTGCCAAGACCACCACTAAACCATACCACTGAGGGGCTCATCTACGTGGTTTCTGAACACTCCCAGGGACAGTGATTCCACCACTTCCTTGAGCAGCCTGTTCCAACGCCTCATCACCCACTCTGTGAAGAATTCTTTTTTAATATCCAGTCTAAAGCTCCCCTGGTGCAGCTTGAGGCCATTACCTCTTGTCCTATCACTTGTTACTTGGGAGAGGAGACGGACCCCCATCTCACTATAACCTCCTTTCTGGTAGTTGTAGGGAGCGATAAGGTCCCCTCTCGAGCCTTCTCTTCTCCAGACTGAACACTCCCAGTTCTCTCAGCCACTCCTCACAAGACTTGTGCTTTAAGGTGTACAGTATGTGCTATGGTAGTGCTCTATGTTATTATGAAAGAAGTTCTTTCCACCAAGGTTCTCTGACACTGACAACCACAAGCAGGTTTGATGCAGCACACGCAGTAAAAATTAGGAGAGACATCTTTGCTTTGAATCGGGATCTTGGAGAATAAACAGGAAGCAGCGATAACAAAGTAACAAAACCAGCACTACATCTTTTTTTAACTACTGCTAAAGGAAACGAGCTCACAGAGGGATCAGCTGTCAGAGGTTGTCAGCAGCTCAGAAACGATCCGCCTGGCCGCTAAACTCACATTCAACTTAATGGCTCCTCAGGAAAACACGCAAACCCGAAGCCTGCGTTTCGCCTGCACTAACTCTGCCAGGAGAGGAGCTGCCACAGAAAACGTCCGGTCTTTCCTCCCCTCCCCTTCCCTTCCCGCACAGCCCCAGCCCGCTCCCGCGGGCCCACAGCACCCAGCCTGCGCCCGCGCCCGCCGCGGCTCGGCTCGGCTGGGCGTGCGGAGCGGCTGCGGGCCGTACCCGGGGGTAGATATCGCCGAGGAACCGCTCCCGCGTGACGCCGCTCAGCCGCTCCACCGGCACCACCGCCTGCTCCCGGCGCTCCATGGCCGCTCCTGCGCCACAGATCCGCGTCCGCGTTCCGCCGCTCCCTCCCGGAAAGAAGAGCTCGCGCAGAAACGTTCCGCGTCTCCCTCCCCACACACACCACTAGACAAGGGCGGCAGAGCCGGGGGGCCCCAGCTTGATTCCGCTCCTCTAGGCCAGCACGCTCGAAACTGCCGATCACCCAGACCTGCACCGCCTCCGGAGGAAGCCCCGCTGTGAAGGAACCGGTGGTGGCGGCGGTTCTTGTTTCCCGCGGGGCGGGAGTTCCGACCGGACGGGGCGGGGGGGACGACGGCGGCCATCATGGCGCTGCGCGCGGCCACGGGCCGCTGCCGCTGGCTCGCGCGGGCGCTCGCGGCGCCGGGTCTGGCCCGCGTCCCCCCGATGCCGCCACTGCCACCGCCCGCCGCCGCCTCGGGCCTGCTCCGGGCCCGCGCCCGGTTCGCCAGCACCGCCGGGCAGGTCCCGGAGGGCGAGGGTCCGCAGCGGCGGGTGGTGGTGGTGAGGATCACCAGCCCCTTCGCCTGGCTCCGCACACGCTTCTATTACCTCCTTATCCGGCTCTACTTCGACCAGGAGTTCAGCATCGAGGAGTTCACGCGGGGAGCCAAGCAAGTGAGCGGTGGGCGGGCGGCGGGGCGCGGACGCCGACCCGGCGCGGTGCTGTGGGGAGGGGGGGCAGGAGGGCCTGCCCGCTTGCTTGCCTGCCTGAGGGGAAGAGCGGCCGATGGTCGTCGGAGGTGGCCGTTCTTCAGACTTTTCCTATTTTCTTTCCTAAATCCCGGCATTAAAATGAGCCGGCTGAGCCATTCCCCAAAGTAGCATGAAGGAACGTATTGCCCGGTGTTTCAGAGACGTTAAGGGGAAATGTGTCTCTTTTTACCTGGTTTTCTCCAAATGACAACGCTTAGGCAGGTGTAGAGCTGGTGCCACATGAGGAAAGGCTGAGAGAACTGGGTTTGTTCAGCCTTGAGAGAAGGAGGCTCCACGGAGACCTTATCACCGTGTTCCGTATTTAAAGGGCAGCTACAAAGATAGAGACTCCCTTTTTACAAGGGGCACATGGAAAAGATTAAGGGAAATGGGCATAAGTTATTCCTTAGGAGATTCCAAGTGAACACTTGAGGAAAACTTTTCACAATGAGAACAATGAGCCATTGGAATAACCCCCCCAGGGAAGTGGTGGACACTTCTAAGATGCAGCTGCGCACAGGATGCTGGAACATTTAGTCTAGGTCACGCTTTGCATAGAAGGGTTGGACCAGATGATCCTTGAGGTCCCTTGCAACCTGGTACTCTATGAGTCTGCGATAGATTTGTTTCTCAAAATTTAGGAACTCAGTAAGCGTTGTCAACAGCATGTGTCAAAGTGTAAGTAATCTCAAAGCTAATAACATAAACCATACAGTGTAGCCTCTGTCAAGCTTCAGTTATTGCATTTAATGTTAAAGAACAAACAAAATGTTAGCTTGAAACAGCACACCAGGTGGTCGGGCACAGAACATTAAAATGCTTGGGAACAATTCAAGAGAGACAAAAAAACCTACAGCAAATTGGGTGCTATGCATGCAAAATCACCTGGTTTACCTTGCCCTGGGTTTGTTTGTACTTGCTGCAGAGTCCTAAACACTGTGTCTGCATTTCATATGTAGCCTTTTTTAATGTATGGAGGCATTATTGTGTGTAAATGCCTGCGAAGTCAAGGAGGAAATGGGGATTTAGTTTCCTGAAGTTTAAAGACTAAATCAGGTTTATGAAGAAATTTTATAAAACTACAGCTCCTGTTTTGGCTGAAACCAGGAGAAGGGCTGGGAAAAGGGGCAGGGGAACAGAATGTTTACAGGGAAAGATACAGACTCTTTGAATTACCAAAAAGGATGAAACCAGGTTGTATCGATTACTGTATGTAATGCTTTTTTTTTTAAGCTATGCATTCAGGTGCCTGTTGTCAAAAGTTTTAATGCTTTAAATGAGGGGCTGAAAAGAAACCTCATGTTTTTATCAGTTCATAGAGTCACTCATCTAATGCTGCAGGGCTTCCATTTCAGTGGTGATACACTCTGCAAACACTGAAATCTTAAATCTTGTAATATTTGGGTAGCTTGTCACATAATGATGCATCTGCCTGAAAAATAAGCCAACTTAATGTTGTTTGTTCATCTAATTTTCTCCCTTTCTTTCTTTTTCCTTTTTGGTAGGCCTTTTCTGTTGTTTCAAAGCTGCTGTCTCAGCGTAAACTTGAGCTGCTGGATGAACTTGTATCAGCAGAGGTAAATGCTTACCATCTCTTACTCTAGCAGCTGATTTTTCCATTATGAAGTAACATACATTTAGCCTGTCATTATCTGCAAATATTGCCAGTTTGGTTTGATTAGGGAAAAACTGCATAATGCTGAAGTAAGCAATTGTTTGTCCTGTAGCTTTTTTAATGCTTAATTTCAAGGCATGAAATTTAAAGTTACTATATTAAAAAGATCAAAAATTCTTGCCATGGAGGGTAAGCACCAATTGCCAGAAAGATTGCTGGTGTACCAGAAAGGGTTGTAAGGCAGTGGGTTCTGGATGGCAGATGGAATTCCATACCTCTGTTGGTGTAGGCAGAGAGCTGACACTTTGCTCATCCATGCTGCACTAATCCATTCCTACCCCCAGGCACATCATACAAGCCAATTATTGGTTTCAACTGGAAGGCGTCTGTCTTGTGTCATGGTCTCAGGGGTGTGGCTGGCCTGGCTAGTTAGACATAGGTGTTCTTCGTTCTGTGTTTTTATGAGTTTTTAATGGCTGAAGTTGTCTTGGCCTTCAAGGGGACAGAGGTAGCAGACGCATCATAGCTGAGCAGAGAAGATACTTAAGACCTATGTCTGCCTTATTACTGGGTGTCAGCTTGGCCTGCCCTATTGCCACCCATGCCTTTGCAGCAAAAAAATTTGGTGCTGTTGTACTGCATCCCCACTGGACAGACATACCTTCTCTCTCTGAGCAGATATAGCCATAAAATGTGAGTTTGTTTATTACAGTTGGTTTGGAAAAGCATCTCCTCTTCCTCTGCTCATCCTAAATTCTTCTGGTGATCATGTTAACATCCATTCAGAGACCTAATGTAACCGGAGCATGTAATGGATGAGGCTGTGATACCACACTACTTTGTTGTTGCTTTGGCCAGTGAATTTTATACCTGCACAATGCACTAGAAATCAATGTCTTCTAGTGAAGATTGCCTCTTGCTTCCATGTGACCTCTGGATTTGTTTGTTATTCAGAAATGGCAATTCTAGTTAGGCTAAAAGCTGAGTATGAGTTAAAAATAAGTGCTATGCTGTTTCATCCTTCCTTGTGACATATGCTTTTCGTGGTCTTTGAGGTGATGCCTATGTTCAGTTTATGCACCACAGTCTTTTTCTACTGAACACAGCTGTGTAGGTCTTAGGATGCCCACATACTATGTCTGGGAATGTGGTATGGAACTGAAGTCCCAGAACAATGATTTTTCAGTGTTTTCTGATTTGCAAATGCCTAAAGTTTTTCTAATCGAAATGTGGATCACAAAATGGCAAAGATGAACTTAATGGTAATGGAACTGGTTTGTGAAAGGTAATCAAGAAATGAATCAAAAGCTAAAGAATAAACACATAGTGAGAAGGCAGAGTGTAGGCATGATTGTAGAACTGGTGTTTTCTGGGCTTACAGGCCTTGCAACTTCTGTTGTGACAGTACCTTTTCTAGACATTTTTTTAAAAACACTTAGTTTTCATTGGTGTGAGGGGTAAAAGGATCTTCTTTAGTATCCCCGAATTAGGGTTTAGGAGTGCCCAAACTTCCCAGTGTTCTCTCACTTTTGTTGTTGTATACGTTACATGATACAGCTCATTTTATTAACTGCAGTAGAAAGGATTGTTACTTCAATTTCCTAATGAAAAACTAAGTGACAGTTTTTCTGAATTTAGGTACTTCAGGTGCTGAAGGAAAAGATTTCTTTGCTCCCTGACAGCCACAGGGATGCTTTAGCAGCTGACATTGATTCAATCATGTACACAACAGAAGGAGATGTTCGCATTTACTATGATGATGATGGTATGTTTAGAATTCTAAACCATTTCAGCAGTGGGCAGTCTTATTTCCTGATTTTGCTGCTAAGCAGGTATTCTCCTTACAGATGTGGTTTTGAGTAGTTTCTCGTTCCTTGTTTTTCTGTTTATAGTTCATCTATATGCCCCATCCCTGGCAGTGTTCAAGGACAGGCTGGATGGGGCTTTGAGCAATCTGGAAGGTGTCCTGTCCGTGGCAGGGGGGTTGGAACTAGGTGATCTTTAAGGTCCCTTTCAACCCAAACCATTCTATGGTTTTATAGACAATTCCTTGATTTCCTTTTAAATCAGAAACTGAGAGATTATTGATAGTAAGTCATGGTACTGTTTTGACTTCTGTTTAGGTTTTGCTTATTCCTCTTTTTTAATTGGAGATTTTTCATATTATTAGTCCTTAGAAACCTCAAACCACTTAAAACCAATTATTCCATTGTGTGCAGAGAGCTCTTTGCTTCAGCAATGCAAATACATCTGCCAAGAAGAATAGGGAAGGATGAATAATGAAATAAGTTTTGCTGTCCTCATTTCTATTCTATTTTCATGGAATAGACTTTATTCTAGGACTTTTTAAGCTAGTGATGAGCTCAAATAATTTTTTTCTTTGGGTTGACCTCCAGCATTAAGAGCTCAGGTCACTATCAGCCACAGTAGAGACAGTTTGTAGTCTAACCATGGGTCTTCCAATGAGCGTTTAAAATTGTTAGACTGGTGAAATTTTTTCCTATTTTGTGACATAGGGACTTTTATTTTTTTATTTCTCCTAGATTGCTTCTGAGTTTCAATTACTCTCATACTTCCATAGCATCAGTAGTTGGCTTTGGACTTTGGTAATTAGCTTTTTTCACATGGTTTGATTACGTACAGTACCACATGATACTCATGATAAAATACGTATTTCTACAGAGTACGTTTTTATTGTTGCTAAACAGCATGAATATGGTTTTAATTAGCTTTATCATTTATTATTCTGGCATGCATTCTTTATTGCTGAAGCCAGCTGCCCTTCCAGGATCTCACTAGAATATATGCTAGGTAACAAATAGGAGTACTTGACCAATGAGAAACATAAGATCTTACCTTATGCTTTATTTCCAACAGGAAGAAAGTTTGTTAGCATCTTGATGTGTTTCTGGTATCTGAATGGTGCTAACCTACCTGATGAAGTACCAGGTGAAACCAAAGTTTTCCAGATTGTGTTTGGAGATGAAAGTTCAAAAGAAAAAAAACATCTTTTAACAGCGAACTATGAGTAAGTTTACTTGCCCCTTTTTTTCTTCATGTACATGGGCTAGCTGCATGGAAAGCAGTTCAGGAACTGAATGCATTCACACTGTGCCAGTGCAGAGCTTGTTATGTTTTAATTTACCTTGATTCTAATCTAAGTTCTTATCCAGTTTTCCACTGCGCCAGTTTTTTTAAGTGCCCCTTGAAGTCATTGTATTATTACTTTGCTTCTGAGTTGACATTAGTGGGAATTCTATCAGGAAGGGCAGTAGTTGGAGCAATGAATGAGGTTTCTGATCCTTTCCTATACCACTCCTACAGCTCTCAGGAAACAGGCCAATATCAGTTCTTGTTTTCCATCTCTTACGGCAGAGCTAAGAGCAATGCAGTCAGGCCAAGCAGTCGGGTGTGGTGCTGTTAACTTGTCGCTTTCCACACAAAAGTCAGAACTGCAGTTAGTTGAAAAAGGAGCTCATGAAGAGGAATTTATTTAGCTAAATGCTTTCTGCAGAAAGTTAGCACAGGGCAAACATCACCTGGTGTTCAAATAGTTCATACCACTCTGATCTGAGTACTCAAAGAACACATTATGTAGAGGAATTTTCATAGGACTGCTTGTAAATAATGTCTGTGTTAGTGTACTGATGTTGGAGCAGTGCAGAAATACCTGCACAGCTGGCAAAAGGTACTGAAAATAACATTATCAGAAGTTGGGAGAAGTGAGGATTTTTGTGTGAGAAATGCAATATGATTAATGACTTCTACACCCATGTTTGAAATGGCAAGATAATGGGTCTAGTTGATGAGGAGCTCTGAAACAAAGGAAACATTCTGAGGACACCAGTGCTTTTTGCCTGGATGGATTTTTGTGGATCCATACCTTAGCTGAATTCAGCATCTTCCTTACATCTGGAGGCTTCTGAGGTTCCGTTAACTTCAAGAGTCTACATAAAGCCCTAAATATCTTCCTAATCCCTAGCAGAAATATCTTTGCAAGTATGTGTTCCTTCTGCTATTAACAGTGCCAACCTAAATTCAAATTAGCAAAGATCCTGCAGGCCTTGGAAACCTACTGTTAAGTATTTGGGTGTCTGGAGAAGACAGTTTCTAGTAGTGGATTTGCATGTAATTGCAAAACACTGAGGTTATACTGCTTGCGTCAACAATGTGCAGGTTACTTGGAGCATGAATATTCAGTTTGAAGTTCAGACCTATCTTTAGATGACCAGCAATCAAAACTGACATGCTCAGGGAGGGAGACATTATGACTACAAAAAGAAGACGACTGTATTAAAAAAGGGTTTCATTTTCCTAGTAACAAATGTGAGATTCACTGCTACTGTTAGTGTGATCTTCAATGTATTTCTGAAGATAATTTACTTTTAAAGCATGGTTCAGTAAAAATGAAAGTTTTCAGGTAGACCGCATGGCGTGTGATTTCCCTTTACATTGCAGTTACCATCCCGTTATATGAACACCATTATCTAGAGATGAAGATCTGACACAAAGCCATATTCATAGTTACTGCTATGAAAACTGAGTGCTTTCTTGATATCAGGGTTGTTATTGTTGCTGCTTGATCCCGTCTGTGGGATCTGAAGCAAAATACTCTGAAGTCAGTGCACTCTTACTATATAGAATTAATTTTGATACTCCATTTTGGGGCACAAGCATCAGAGTCTAAGGAGCTCTTACAGGAATAACTTTGAAGAAAAATACTTCTTCACAATTTCTAGTTGGTATTAGTAGCTCTTTAAGGATCAAGTAAATTTTAGCAACTCTTCATTTACTGTCTTTCATTTTGCAGGTTCCAAAGGGAATTTACAGAAGGAGCAAAACCAGACTGGACAATTACACGGATTGAACATCCAAGGCTATTAGAATAAATGTCTTCTACAGTCTTTTTATGTACCATTGTAGATGTTCAGTCTCTCTTCCCCCCCTCCACCCCCTGGCCTTCCCCTCCAAAAGAGGGATGAATTTTGTATGTTTGACTTCCCAGAATTGTTCCTGAAGCTTACTCTATGCTGCAGCATTAAAATAAAGCCTTTTCCCTGGAGCAGGCTAGTACAAGTTTAATTGGTACTGATGCTCATCCAAGTCATTTACGCAGCACAGTTTCACACAGGCCAGTATTACGGGTATGTTGACTTCTTATATTCTGAGAAGAAATGGTTCTACTTGAAGATAAACAACACTTTCCTGGCTGGTGGCCCCTCTGAGTTATTTTCCTATGTTTCTTTTTTCCCTAGGGACTGTACAATATGTAACTGAATAATATGCCAGATGAAATAGAGGTAGATGGACTTCTTAGATTGTCTAGCCTCAGCAGTTCATTTTGAGGTAATCTTGCTTTTGAATACATTTGAGATTAAAAAAGTTAGTGCCATTATCAGTATTTGGTGTAAGACTGGAGTAAGAAAAAACTTCCAGCATTCCACGGGGAAGATGAATCAATCTGATACATATGTTTTGAAAAATAAAACCAACATTCCTTTCAATTCAGTAACATACAGGCAAGCTTAGAGATTTATGAAAGAAAAAGCAGTCAAAACCATGAATTTAAAAGAGCTACCTGATAGTGAAGCTAAATAAAGTCCCCTGAAATGCTTGTTGAGGAAATGAGCAAATCATTAAATGTTGCAACTGAACTATTTCCTGATTATCAGATTATCTCTGTTACTGGCACATTACAGGTGAGGGTAACTTTAGTAGTTTTTATATGCAGATCAACAGGAGATCATCATAACAGTTTCTTTTCTTCACTATATCAACTTTAAAGCTAACTTTATACCCAGGCATGTTACAGAGATCTGTGCAGAGTTTTGAAAGCGTGAAGTATAGTTGCTGTGATTCACAGTAGTGATTGAAAGGTATAAATTAAATTTACATGGTTCAGCTCTTTTGATGCAGTGGTTTGATGAGAAGAATGTTTTAACATTTATCAACAAGGTTTTTTATGTCTGATCTTGGCAAAGTAATTATGGTGTTTTGTTCTGCCTTAGCAGCAGCAGCCTGGCCTTATAATGGGGAGTTTGCGATTTGTCCTCTGCACGAAGTTCAGTGATGACAGAGGTCCTTGCCTTCAGGGGAGAAACAAAATGCTGTATTTGAAATTATATATAGCCATTTTGTATGCAGTCAGTCTGAAAAAGTTTGAGGCAAAGTGAAAGATATTTATTATTCTGTGGGCCATTCCCTGGAGTGATGCTAGCAAGCATGTCCAGTTTGGCCACTGAATGATGTGCTGCAAGAAGCTGCAATCAGATGTATTTGACGTAGTAACAGGAGAAACAAGCAAAACACTAGTGAGTGTGTAGATGCACTTCTAGAAAAAGTCATTATTATGGAGCAAAAGAAGATAAAAGCCAGCAAAACCATCTTTGCATTCAAGAGTGTCTGCTTTCACATTTAAGTAGTGGAAGTCTATCTAGAAATGCTGCTGAATTGTCATTTTTAATTTATGTTACTGTAGTAGTACTTTTTCTGTTTGATTAGATCTATCAAAATGGGAGTCTGTCATGACTGGCAAGGGATTACCCTTTTACTAGGAAGTGCTCCATTTTTGGAAGCAAAGACAAAGTAGACCCTTCTGTATAGCTCATAATGAAAAATGTTTGGGTTGTTCACTGTAAAATTGTGGCTTGATATGAACATGCTCCAAACCCAACCTGGAAGGAATGGACAAATGTGCATCTTAAAGAATCAAAGTTTACATGAAGATTTGACTCTATTTTACCTGCCATCCCTACATAAATTCTCTGTCATAAATCTGATCATCATAGCAATTAATGAGACTGAAGTGAAAGTCAGTGAAGGGCCTTTGTCATCTTATGGTATCCATGTTTTTCTCTTGTGGAAATACTTTTCTTCCATGTTGCTTGGTCAGGCAAAACAGGAATTTACAGTTTCTACATTGCTACTCAAAAGTACCTCCCCAAACTTCCTGTTATTTCAGATAAGAAATGTGTTTAGTGTCTTCGAGCTAGTTCCTAGTGAGTACGTTTCTATATCAAGTTTGTCCCAAATTCTCATGGCAAAAATGGTGAATAAAGGGTTAAGTTTGCTTCGTCTTGCTCTAAGAAAAATATGGAGGAGAATATAGTCTTGTAATTTGGGGGTGGCCAGTGCTGCCATTCAAACACCTTATTCTAAAAACCATAATGCTAACTTAAGTGTTACAGAATTTTAAAAGAACTAAAGGAAGTGTTTTATTAGAAACATCTTCACAATTTGGGAATAATAATGCTGAACAGGGAACAGTAGAACAGTGTGGGGATCTCAGTCACAGCATGCTAGTGCTCCCACATTATGTAGCTGATTTGTCTCAGACATCACCTTAGAAACCACAGTGCATAAGGATTTGGGTGTGATTTATTTCCTTTTTGTCTCCTTGCCTAACTTCCACTTCTGCTTGTTTAAGCCAAGGGGACAGGTACAATTGTAATATGGTGTAGTGGCTCTAAATCTGCATACACACCCATTTAAAATATTTGCAGTTTTAGCCCAGTAATTCTTAGAAACAATGTTACCAGGTTTGGTAGTGATTTTCAGGGTAGAACTCATCTCCATTAGGAACACTGACCTTTCTGATTCATTTTACACAGGACGGTGAGGTCACCAAGTGTCTGGACTATGCTTAAAATGGAGACGGCAATTGAAAGTACCACATTCTTCTCCCTGGGGTGAAATTATGTTTCTTTAGGTTCATGTGGAGTTCGGGAAGCCTTAATTTTTTATTTGTTCATCCAAAAGTATGGTCATGTTTATAATTACTGACAGCTGCTTAGCACAATTTCAATGCATGTGTCTAAATCTTGACAAGCACAGATTAAATCTGGCCAACAAAACCCCCATTAATTTGCAAACCCCACTCACCAGTAGATGGCCTTGGTCACAAAGTTATTGTGGCTGGGAAGTGATTGGCATTAATGAGAGTGTAAAAGGAATAAAGAATGAAATGGTAGAGGCATTGTTCCTTATGTAAGTGCTATTTGAATCATTTAGACTTGTCTTATTAAAAAGTCTTGATATTCTTACTGACTTTCATCCTGAGTCAATGATAGTGTCTCATGTACTCTCTGCAGTGCCTGCCCATTTTGAAGTGGCAATTTAATAGCTGCCCTAATATGGGAAAGATGAGTTGTACATGTGAGTTCGCACAGGCATTGCTTCATTTCTCTCCTGTCCCAGCCTTGTCTGATTAATACAGGAGCCACATTCAACTTTCTCCAGTTTTTAAAGCATGTTCAGGCTTGACCTTACCTTCAGTTCAGGCTGTATTTAGTTAAATATTTTCAGGTCTTATGCCTGGAAAGCTGCTTAGTAGTAAAAGTCGTATTGTTTGTTCCAGTAGTGATCATCTTCCTTCAAAACTCCACAAGTCCTGTGCTTCTCTTTCTTGTTGCGTGGTTAAACTCATTTCCTGCCCATGTGCTTTGTTGGCTGCAGGTGGGGCCTTTGAGATTCCTTATATGCTGTAGTCACATGATGGCTCCCAGCTTATATGAGATGGATACAAGTGTGTGTAGTAGGAAGTGTTTTTAGACTCATTTCTCTCTTATAGATGGATGTAATAGTTGATGAGGAAGTCCTGGACCATGTGTGGGTACAAGAAGAGGTACTCAGCTGTTAAAGCAAGCATTGCCTACACAGCTGTGATTTTATTTTTCTGAGGGAAAGGCAGCTGAGCTAAATGGAGCTGTACAGTGAGTAATGACTACAATAAGTCATAGGGGTTTTTTTTCATTGTCTTTTACTTCCCCTTTTTCTTTCTTCCCATTGCTGATGTGCTTTTCTTTTGGGTTTTTACAGTTCTGCAAAATAGGATGAATGTTGAGCAGGTCACTGTGTATGCCTGCAGCATTGTTGAAAACACCCCCTTGTCACAACTCTCTCTTACATGTATTTTGTTTGAATTCAGTGATGTATGCTTTTGCTAATGTGAGGTTCTCCTATTGGAGTTGATGGAGAAACTGGAAAATATCATGCATTTTAATGGGAGTAGACTGCAACTTTTTTGCTGCCTTTGAAGTCTGTCAGAAATAGAAGCAAGCTAAAATTAGACATGCTGTATTTTCTCTTTCGTGCCATTTCCTTCTCCTCTGCTGTCACAGAACAAGACTTTTGATAGTGAGCTTGGTACTGTAGTGTTCAGGGTCTGTGAGGGAGAGGAGCAAGACAAGCAAAGGAAAGTGCATACGATCACAGTAGCATCAGGCTGTCAGGACAAGGTTGTCCATGTGGACAGATCTGTCTTTTTGGCATTGGAAATCTATCCCCAGTTTGGCACTGTTGCACCTGGCAGAGGAGATGGCATTTCATCAAGGATGCAGCCATTTGCCTTAAGGACATGAAAGATTTGACACATATAGGGAAACAAGGGGTGACGTGAATGTTCCTGTAAATTATCTTTTGCGGTTGACAGTAACCTTTTACATAACAAGCTATACTTCTACACTGATTTGTGTATGAGGGAACAGTCTGAGTTTCCAAGATTCGAGCTGAAGTCCAACCTGAAATTTTGTGGAGATTTCGTAGGCTGGTTGGAGAGGCATAGGAGAGGCTGCCCAGGTAAAGCTGCGGTAAATCAGAGCGGCTACAGGCTGTCTCTGCCTTACACTAATTAGTACCTGGCACAACCCTAGCAATCAGGAATGAAACAGGGGAGGAAGGGAAATGCCTTGATAATCCCTCCCTTCTGAACTTTCTGGAACTGCTTGGCAAGTGCAGCATTTGTGACGTAAGTACCAGCTGCCAAGCCTGGAAACAAATTTCACTGGTGCTAGTGGCCTTGCTAAAGCCCATGGGTCTGTTAGAACAGCCATTTCTGAGCTTGCTGGAGTGTTACACTGCTTGAGGACTTTCATGCTTCTTATCTGCAGTACAGCCAAACAAGGTCATTACTTGTGATATTATTTTTTGGTAATGTGTATCATTTTGTAAACTGAGAACTAATGAATGTAAATAATGGTTTGGGGGACTTCTTAATGTGCTTTCAGAGGGTTGAGGGACTGAAATACAAAGTGAAAAGCAAACTAATGAAAATGAATTTGTGTAATCCATAATGTGTCATGCAAGGCATTGGCCATTAAACAGGTGAACTTGCTGGCTTAAGAGGGGTGGAGATTAAGTCATGAAGAGGTCTACCTTGTATTGACAGCTGCCTGATATCTCTCATTTCTTGTATGTTCGAAGTGCATGTATTAAAACCTGTAATGAGCTTAGTCAGGCAGTTTGTCCTTTTTAATAACCAGTGGGGTGACTGTCCCTTAGGTCTACCTCAGGCTCAGAGCCCTATAGCAGAACCTGCTGAGCTGTAAGCCTGTTCCCTGCATTTTTGTAATTAGTGTCATTAAGTCACCTTTTTTTCCTCTGAGATAAGAGGTGTTTTTTGTAAGGCAGAATAGTAGAGAAATCACTGATCCTGTGGGTGCGGTTTGCACTGCCTGTTGGTATAGGTTAGGGTTTCTATTATTGATATATACACTTCTGTATGGACTTCTGCTGCAAAGTGCTTTCAGAAGGTGTCATTCCTGCTGTGGTAGTTCAGTCTCTGCCTGTGAAAGCGTGGTGAAACCCAGTGGGGAGAGAATTAAACTTTGCAGTTTCACTCCTTCCGTAATGTTCCAGCCCTCTGTCTAAGTATAGCTAAATTAGTACCAAAAAAGTGCATGTAAAGATGGTAGGTTCACTGTTGCTTGGATTATAAACTTCATTGTGTATCTACTTTAAAATTTCAGAAACAGATTGACAGATCATACTTTGAGTTTGAATTTATATCAGCCTTCAGATGCATTAAAATTATAATAAAATCTTAGGTAGCCTGATTTCTGCTATGAGTAAGGGAGGGCTTTTCCATTATTATTCACACTGCTCTAGTGGTTTTTGTTTGTATTTTGCTTTTCTGTTTCCTCCTAAACACCAGCAGTTAGTCAGGGCTGAAAATAAGGCTTCCATTGCTGAGAAATAGTACAGACATCTAAGAGAAAATAGAAATTTTTTTATCTGGTCAGTCATTCTTATATGCTGCATATTCTACTTCCAGATTCTGGCTTGGTAAGAAATCTTTTTGAATGCCAGACTTGTGGCTCACTATCTTTCTCTGCAATGGAGGCTGTTGTTTCTTGATGGAATCATCTGCATGTATTTTGCCCAGTTTTCTGCTAGTACAGTGTCCCCCGGTACAGCTTGTGCTTCAAGGTCTCCTGCAGTGTACAATTTAATCTCTCCCTGTCATTTCACTGAAGTATGTAGGTTTCAGTGAGAGTAGCTGGGTGAAAGTTAGTGCCTGCATTATACTGGAGGTCTGCTTAAGTGATGCCGATGACAAGTCTGATAACTTTGCCAATGATAAGTTTGCTGATGACACCAAGCTGCGTGGTTTGGTTGATACGCTGGAGGGAAGGAATGCCATCCAGAGGGACCTTGACACGCTTGTGAGGTAGGCTGATGCCAACCTTA
>WYDI02023663.1:0-36919 GCA_009867235.2 Psittacus erithacus | reverse complement strand
TTGGAGCAAGCTGCTCTAGTGGAAGGTGTCCCTGCCTGTGGCAGGAGTTGGAGCTGGATGAGCTTTAAGGTCCCTTCCAACACAAACCAGGCTGGGATTCTGTAAGCCTATGATTCTGGATGAATTCACTGATGCAGCTCACACTTCTGCCCTGCAAATGGTTGCTCTGGAGCAGTGTGGAAGGCAGCTTGTTGTGGTGCTGGAAGTGCAGGTGAGAAGCAGCAGGACACAGATGCCCATAGCTCGGAATGCAGCTGTGATATAGAGAAGCACAGCTGAGTTGATGCTGTGTCTGTGGCACTTCTGGGTTTGGTAGTTCTGCACCTAAAACTAGATTTAGCACCTCCTCAGAGTGTTGGATCAGTAAGAGTGGAGCTTAGCACTGTGCAGAAAGCCCCAGATGAAGAGTTCATCCTGTCATCTGTCTGTTAACAGAGGGAGTTCTGCATTTTCAGATTTGCAGTGTGACTGTCAGAGATGTGATTAGAATTTGCTTCCTGCTCTGTTCTCACTGCAAGTAACTCACTGTTCCCCTCTTCCAGAGTAAATCGATGAGGACTCAATAAAAAATACAGGGAGAGCCTGCTTGTCACTTCTTAAATGTCTCAGCCTGTTTGGAGACTTTGCCTGAATCCTTGAGCAAGTGGAAGCTCTTTCTAGTGTGAATTCCCCACATCTATAGTTTCCTTGGCTAACAAGGGAAGGCAATATACATAGGACAGAACAGGTTTCTATTCAGCCGTGAAGAAAGCACTTGTGAATGTTGCAGGAAATGAGATCTTAAGTCAGTGCATGAAACAATCTAATCCATCACAGCCCCTAGAATGGCCTCTCATAACTCAGGGGCTGTCATACCCCTTTGTGTGCATGAAGGCAGTTGTGGAAGAAGTGACGAACTGCGCACATATTCTGCTAAATCCGTTCTGGCAGCTGAGGTAATATATTTTCAATGCCAAGTCACATAATTTTACTTTAGCTCATTTGACTCCAGGCTACAAAGCTATTCCAGAAAACAAAGGGATGGTGTTTGAATAATGAATAATAATGAATTTAATTCTGTGGGCTTGTGCTGGGCTGAAGCCTCTAGGAGGTTAAATGCAGATAAAGTAATGGAAAGCAGAAGTTTTACCTTACAAAATACCATTATTTTACTCTAGTTATCTTGACTCCATTAGGCATTGGTACCTTTGGACAGATGCAGCTGGCATCTGAATTTAAAACTGATACATTATTAAGTATAATTTACAGATTTACACCTACAAAGTAGCAATAGATTTACTCTCAGTGTCTCCTTTTGCCTTCTAGTTTTGTTTTCTTGTTCTTGTCCTGTCATTTTCTCCTGGGTTTGATAGTTGTAGACCTTCACAATAGTTACAAGGCAATCTGAGCATATTTTTGTACCGTTATAAGATAGGCACTCTTGTTTGGTGTCACCCAGCATCCTCAGCTGTTAATTCAAAGCTTCTCAAGAAGCTTTGAATTCTCAAGTACGGCAGTATTCATTCCTTCGGTTCTGGGCAGAGAGATGGAGCCTGCCTTTACCTGTACAACAACTAACATGCACTAGTCTCGATGCTGCTTGACACTTTTGATATTAGTTTAATGTTAATGACAAGTGGGCAGGCAAGGAGAGGGGTTCCCCTGAGGAGAGATCCTGGAAGGCAGCTTCAATGAAGACTTGGTATTTGTTAATTTGTCACAGACGGGGAACTAAACACCACAGTGGCATTAAAGGCCACTGAGCTCCATGTGCTTAATTATACTTTATCCCTTTGAAAATTCCCCCTTCCTTTAGCATTTTAAGGGAGTATGAATTTGTTTACAAACTGTTTTGGTTGTTCGTGGAGTTGCTTAAGACTCTCCAACATTCATGCAGGCAGATTCAGGCAAGCAGGAATGTGTAGAAGTGTTGCAGATGGTTGTCTGGGAGGTCTCACCCCATCTGGAGAGGAAGCTGGTGAATACATGCACAAGGCTGCCTTAACCTTTGTGTTTCTTACACAACATGTGTACACAGAGTTATAGAATCCCAGGCTGATTTGGGTTGGAAGGAACCTTAAAGCTCATCCAGTTCCAACCCTCTGCCATGGGCAGGGACATCTTCCACTAGAGCAGCTTGCTTCAAGCCCCTGTGTCCAACCTGGCCTTGAACACTGCCAGGGATGAGGCAGCCACAGCTTCTCTGGGCAACATAGTTGTGCTCCATCAGGGATGCTGTTCCAGCTCAGCTACTTCTTCTGCACTGGGATCTTTTACTGCAGGTGATGTCCCTGGAGCTCTACAGATGACATGCACGAAGAGATACATGCTCAGATCCTGCACTGAGAAGAGAAGGGTGAGGTGAAAGAGGGAAGGCAGGAGCAGAGCAGTAGTAGCAGCAAACAAGCAGTGGCTGTGTGAGGCTTTCCTGAGAGCTACCGGAAAGACCTGGTGAGGTCCTGCCTGGAGAAGATGGAAAAGGCCCAGGGTCAGGGGAAGGGGAGAGTGGGAGCTCACTGCTTGGTGGTGCTGGAGGTGTGTTAATTGTGTAATAGGCATTCCTGGGGAATGTACATCTCATGTCTTTGTGTCTGTAGCTTTACTGCGTAGCACTACAGAAATCGGTGTGATGCCAAAGACTGAACATCATCAGTTAGAAAATCAGATGAACCAGGAAGCAGACATCACCTTTAGAAACAATTTGATAAATAGCAAACATTAAAAAGGAACAAAATTAAGAGGCTTGGTAAGCAAAGTGGGTTTATGGAGCCAATTTTTGGGAAGGGGCAAACAGCGTTTTCTGATGCTAATTAAAAAGAAAACTGATTTGTAGAACTAAGTGTGGGACATACGTTCTTTGTCTGCAGCCTGAATGTGGCAATACTTTGATAATTTGACAGAATGAGAAAGTGAAGCTGATTATAAACAGAAATGAAGCAGTCGTTCAGGCACCATGTGCATGGGACTTCTAGCAAGCTCCACCGGAGGTCCAGGCACTGAGTATTTGCAGGATATGTGTCATCTCATGGATCTGTTTTCATGTTCCAAGCCATCTGGCATACAGGAGTAAACAAACAGCAGAAAAGATAATAAGTAAACTAGGTTTTAACTATTTTTTTCCCAGTCTTACTACTATAAGAGCAAAGGACTGAATTCCTAAACCAGATTAATTTTAGATTATGTCTAATATTAGGTGAAATAGTAAATGTAGCATTTCTACATCACAGGAAGACCATCTCCCATTTCCTTTGGGCACAAGGCTCTGCACCTGTTTTCTCCCAGCTCTAGCTGTGGTAAGAGAAGGGGTGATCAGTCCTCTGCCCGATGCTACTGTCAAGTTTCTTAACTGATGCTGTTGCTGCTGGATGGTGGTACGTACCCGGCAGTAGTGCAGGAAGCTCTGAGCAGGACTCTTGGTACCATTGGGAGAAGCTAAGATAGTTTTACTTCAAAATATCCATTGGTTAACGCTGCCTCATCTGACAGCAGCAATTCACACTGGGCACTGAACATCACTACAGGGAGGGAAATAACATTGTCCCAGACTTGTTTCTTTCCTGGTTTCACTGGAGAGAGTCTGGTAGAAGGGTTACAGCATCCACTTGCTTGAATTCATTATGTTAGTTCAAAGAAATAGTATCTCAGGCTCAACAAAAAGGTTCTAATTTCATCCAAAACCGTTTGAAAAGTGTCTATTATGGTTGATGAGCTGTACAGTAGATTTAAAACCAGAACTCTATTAAAGTAATCCAAATGTGTGTAGTCAAGGCCCACTGATACCAATTCATGTCATTTAACTGAGTACTGCATTATTTAATGATTTTTCTTTTGGAGTAATCTCATTTTACAAGCGATCTCACTCAAAAAAGGAGAGAGTTTCTTGTTCTCCTTCCCATGGAGGAAACTCAGAACATGGCAGTTTATAGACTTTCCAAAAAAACCAGGTGAACAGAAGTTCCCATGTTTTGCAGTGGGGAAAGGAATTCAATCATGTGCGTGGAATTAGAGCAGACACCTATTGCTCCTAGCTATTGTACCTTTGGAAAGTTGTAGTCTACAAATGGTTGTGCTGGGGGTATCACTTCTTGAGAACTACTTTAGAATCAGCTGGTTATTCTAGGCTATAAGAAAGCCAGGTGGGTTAGCTCAGGTGCCATTTCTGAGTGTGGTGCTATAACACCCAGCTCCTATCAAACAAGTCAGTCCTACCATCCTTCCTACCTCCAGCCATACCTTCCTGCCCCATTTTTGGTGTTTGCTGCCATTTATAAGAGCAGTTGGGCCAAGGAGTTAAAGTGGCTGAAGATCACTGCAGCTCTACCAGTTCAGACCTTTGGATCTGAGACAGGAAACTTTTCTATCTTGAAGAATATAAAGCAGATTAAAATGGGACTTTTTTCTTGAAGATGGAAGACTTTTAGGTAAGGTACAGTGAGAAAACTGACACCCTGTGCTCTGGGAAATAAGATTTCCAGGAACTTGTCGTATTTTTTTAGGCACTATGAAGTGTCCTTCCATCCTAGACCACTGTTAGAGTTTAAACCTCCTCCAGAAAAGGAAGGCAAAGCCTTTTGAAGCTGCTAGGTGTTAACATTCTCATTTCTGAAAGGTGGATAATACCTTTGAATGGACTCAGAAATATTAAAGAGAAGGAATAAGCTCAGGGGGCTGGAGTTGTTGTGATACTCTTGGGTTGCCTTTTTGGTTTCTTGCATATGTGTAAGTTGGTATTTGTTTATGCCTGTTTGATCTCATTTCCCAAAAGTATTTCCCAAGCAGTGCTCAGACAGACACTCTGGGAAGGAGCCTCCTGACTGAAATGGAATCCCTCAGTCAAGATGAAATAGGATTCTTTATTTCCTTCTTTTTTTAATCTCTCTGGTAAGCTGTTTCCTGGCAAGGTTTTCCTGTGACATTTGCTGGGAGGGTAACCCATTAATTAGAATCCAAGCACCAGCGGGAGATAGTCTGGATGACACTAGATCATGCTTGGCATTTCTTTCCACACTGGTGAGATGCCATGTGAAATATTTCCAGTGTTGACCCATGTTTGCAGCTTTGGGAGCTGGGCTGGAAAGTGCAGTTATGACACAAGAGTTGTCTGATGATTGTATTTTTTTCTTCTGTGAATATCCAGTGGAAATGTGAGCTAGTTCACCCAAAATTCAGGTGCAAGCACCATTTCACACCATTTCACACCCATGTCAGTATCAAAATAAGGAGTTGGCACATGGTTGCTGTCACTGGTATTTATTATGTTTATTGTGTAAATGCTTCACTTCCCAATTGAAGATGATGTCACTCTGCTGTGTCTATGTACGCAGCACAACTTGCTCTTGAATCTCAGCGAATGCCTCACTGTAGCCTGCATCTGCATATAAAGGACTTCTAGAATGGGCTGTTTGAGTTATGCTCCTAGGGGAATACTGCAGAGCTGTGCCTGGAAATAGTGGGTCATGCACGGAGGTGTCATCTGCAGAGCACTGTGTAGACTTAAGGAGCCAAGATTTAAATACTGAACAGGAGAATATTTTGATCATTCTGTGTTCATGTCAGCGAATAGCTGCTGGTCTGCTTCCCGCGGGCATTGACTGAATTTAAGTGTCCTTCCCAGTACAGAGTCAGGGTATGTGATGAGAGAAGGCTTTCAAATTAGATGGCTACATACCAGTTTCATACTTACTATGGTGGAGTGCAGACCTGTTTGTTTCTAAGGACATGATGTTAAGTATTTTTATGTATTTTAATTTCTATTAAAAGAAATAATTATCAGAAATTTACTGGGGTGATGAAAGAGGAATGGAGGAATAAACCATGAAAGAAAAGGTCTTGTCTGGACAGTTTAATGTGTGTTGAGCTAAAAAGGTGTTCACAAACCATGTAGACAAGGCCCTCGGTGACATGCTGTTGTGATTTATGCCCAGCTTAGTTAGTGGTGGCCTTGGCAGTGCTAGGGAGCAGTTGGACTTGATTATCTTCAAGGTCTTTTCCAACCTGGTTGACTATGATTCTATGAAGGTGTGATCTCTTTGGGAAGCAGATTTTCTGTTCTCTTCATTTTACAGTACCCAGCAGATGGCACTTCTACATGTTATTGCATTGTATGTAATGAATGACCATGAGATGGAGAAACAATAACCAGGAAGCTGAGGCAGTTACCTGAGAGGGCTCAGTTGTTCTGGTAGTCGAATATCGCTGAGACAGCTTTCTTGTTGTGTTGGAGAGTTGCAAAAGTTCTGGATGGGACTGGTGAATACCGCATCTAGAGAAAGGAATGGGTGGAGCAGGAGCAGAGACGAGGGACAAGAGGAATGCTTCCCCATCTTGGTGGCTGATACTTGTGGCTGGTTAGTGTTACTTCTGTATTTGTGGACTTGCAGCCCTTTTACTGCATCCTTTATTAAGAAATAAAGCTTCTTCACCCTGACTTTGAGCTGATGAGGGGAAGAACAAGACTGAGGAAATTTCCTTGGAGAAGTGAGGCCAGGCCAGACCCAGGCTCAGTGTAGGGATTCCTATTTAGAGTTTTAGGCTTCAGTTTTCAGACCCTGAATTTTTTTCTGTGTAATTATAAAATCCAGGGTGAAGGCTATCATTCTGTTTCTTGAAGTGCTGTAAAGGAGAAATGCTGGGATCCCAAGCTGTTCTTGCATCCCGAGATAATTTCCAGGGCAGAGTCTTAGAAGTGCCCCACTGCCAGTTCTGGAATCTGGGAATTCAATGCCCTTGGCTCTAGATGATTAGTCCAAGGTATGACCAAGGTTTTGAGGGACAAGGTGAACTTTAAAACATGGTAGTTAGTTTTGAAAATCTGAGTTGGGATATAAAAGAGCCTGCTTTTGCTCAAATAGAGGGAAACATGCAAGCTGGTTTCCACTGGAATTGTTCCAGTTCCAGATTCATCCTCAGTTACAATCAGTTTGGTCATAACACCAGCAACTGCATTAATTATAAATCCAAACCTCCCTTCTACCGGATTTGGTTATTTCAGGCCTGATCTAATGCCTTGTTAGTGGGACTTTTTCAGTTTACTTGAGTAGAAGCTGTGTCAGACCTGTGTTAGATGCCCCTCGTATTGATACCAAAGCAATCTATAATTCCAGTGAGACCTTAGGTTTGATTAAGAAATCTTTAATAAGATCGTTTTTGTGTTTAAACAGCACATATGTAAAAACTTCTTCTCCCACACTAACAGTAACTGGATATCCTCAGTATCCAGTCATCTCACTGCAAGATGCTCCACTCTTAAGAAAATAATTTCCAACCCATGTTTCTTTTCTTCTTTTAACTTGAAAGAGCCTCTTGTCTTCTTTGGGGTCAGTGCAGTCCATTTGTAACTGCCTGGTGCGAGCTGAAATCTGTACGTCCTTATCTCCCTTGCTTTGTTTTTCTGTACCAAACTGTAAGCAAGCCCTGAAGTTTGTTCAGATTAGGGATCAAACACTGCATTTCTATTCTTTTCTTGAGAATTCCTGGAAGGATGGAGTGGGGGAAATCGATTCACTAATACTGCTGCATCAACCTTTCAAATCTATGCAAACATCAATAGGCAGCTGTTCTGTGCTGCTCAGAATTTTAGGCCAAGTTTCTGATTTCAAACACATCGATGTAAAACCAGAGGATCTTCATAGGAACTTCTCTGAGTTTACACTGCTTGCTCAGAATAGGTCAAGCTGTTAAATCAATTTGGGTTAAAAATGTTGATATTCATAGATGATTGATATAATAATATAATTATTATGATGTTATAGCATAAGAATTTGACTGTTTACTATATTTATATGTTGTATGTACTTATATAGAATTTTACTAATTTGACTATTTGACCATTAATAATTTGTTTAGGAATTTGGGGTATCTGCCTCTTCTTAGCTACTCTCTAGGGAAATTAAAATGGAAGTTTGTGACATTATGTGCTGCCCTATATATTATGTATCTATTCTCGTTAGGTAAATGTGTAAGAAATAGCATTTGCTACTTCACCAATTTGATACCAAATAAAATCCTTTCAAGTCAGAGTAATGTCCTCTGCTTTGTATTTGAAAAAACAAATGAATCCCATGATACACTGTGATGTGCAATAAAGCTGATCAATGTGATCTACTTCCACAAATTGCAGAACATACAATTCACATTCTTTTGAGTAATACTGTTGTTTTACCTTGAAGTACATTGCTGTTGTTCCTGGTGTTAAGTATAGCATCTTAAGACTTTTTAATAGAAAGAACCTAAATGAAAATTGATTGATAAAAGCTCCATCAAGGTGTTTATTGTTTTTTGCCCAGGGGTAAAGCAGAAACTTTTGAAAGCCATGTCATTTGTATTAGAAAGTGTTTGTCAAAGTGCATAGGCAATGGAGATGTGAACATGAAGGAAGGAAATTGCTTTTAATCATTAATAACTTGCACAGGGAGTTTGTAGTATAAGGCATATACTGTTAGTATAAGAGTGTCCACCTTCATGCTGGATAATGATGATTTGTTGCAACAATTGGTGTATGGAGGTGTAGTGGCAGATTGTGTCTGAAGCCATAGTAGTGAGTTGGCATCTACAGCAATTTGGAGCACATGCAAATGAAAGAGAAAATACCTGATTAACAAGGGACACTTATACTCCAGCTGCCTTAGACAGAAGCGCAGTAGTAGAGACGGGACATGGTTTAGCAGGAGTTGCTTGTAGGGCTTTTAATGTTCTTAATCCTTTGGAGCAGGGCCTGAGTATTCTGGTTTCATCACGGTGGAAACAAATCTATTATTGTCAGTAACAGAATGTTAATGAGGGTTAGAACTGTAAACTGTCCTGTTATATAGGGAAATAACATCCAATCTAAGAGCCCAGAATCGGTAACAGGAAAGATGATGTTGGAAGGAGTCTTAAGAGACTTGTGGGAGGACATTTGTTCTTGGCTCTTGTGAAGGGACACTGGCTACTCCAGATAGCAGTTTGCTGCTTGACTGCTTTTGAACCCCAGCTGCCAAGGTTGTGGATGAGTGAGCAGGCTTGAGTTAAGCATGTTATTTTTGGGGGTTAACTTTATGCTGTACAGGGATTATTTTCCCTCAAAGTATCCCAAAGAGAAACGTTTCTAATTCTGAACAAATGTGTATGGCCAGAATCTTATTTCCTGCTCCCCACCACCCATGAAGGGAGGTAAATCCAGAGATTTGCCTTTTCGGCTACTCAGGATCATTTGGCACTCTCCATGGACCTTTTAGCGCTTTGGGATTGTTAAATGTTTTGCGCTGTGCCCGCTCATCACATGTTAAAGGTAATTATTTGAAAGCATGATGGGTAGAAGCGGCCTTAGCCTCTTTGTCAAATCCACAGACAATAGCCATGTGTGCTGCTGGCTTTGTCTCACCCTAACCATCATCCCAAGTAATTGGGCTACAGTGGAGAGCTGGCCCTTGCTGGTGGTAAACTCTGGTCACACAAGTCAGGGCATCAGTTCCTGACTTGAAAAGCTTTCAACCTAAATGAAAAAAATCAAACCCCAAATTGGAATAGGTTTGGGGAAATGGCAGGTGATGTGGCTTGCCCAAGGCCATGCAGCAGAACCACAACTGAGTTCTGAAGTCTGGTGCAGTGGAGATTGTAATGGATTAACTGGCTGCATTCCTTACTCACAAGCCTGTAGCTGAATTCTTTCACTAATTTTGCTCTGTTCTTACAGACTGAGGAGGGAGAATTTTGTGCACGGGTTCCTGAGGGGTTTTTTGTTCTGCTTTGATTGTGCAATGTAGACGCTTTAGAAATGGCATTCACACCAAGACTGCTCCTTATGGCCTATTGGGAAGGTAACTATTAAAATTGGCTGGAAAGTGTCCCAGCTTTCCTCTGTACCTATGATGAATTTCACTTTTTCCTTTTAGGTTGAAGAAAGCAAAAGCATTTTGTTGAATTTTGCTAGACGAAAATAAAAAAAGTCTGTTGAGCAGCTACCTTTTGTTTGAATGTGCCATTATTCATCAGTTGAAGAATTTAGGTTAAAAAAACCCCAGGACTTCAGTTCTAGAAAGGCTGCTTGTCGTCAGAACACAGCTTAACAAAACTCAGCAATCTAAAAGTGGAAATGTGAATTCTTTGTTCCTATACACTATATAAATCCATGGAAATGAATGGATTTATTTATTTTATGCTTGGAAAGGAAGGAACTGTTTAATTGGAGAAATTTCAAACACTGTAGCAATAAAATCCATGTTAATGTGTGTGCAAGTAGCATGTGTATTTGTAACATTATTCTATTAGCTTCATCATTTTTTGGTTTTGGCCTTTCTTGGTTGTAGACAGTGTCTATAGCCCTTACTCGTTGTACAGATGTGCTTGTTTAAAAAAGAATAAAAAGGGTTTAACATAACTTTGTAGGTGTGTCTTGCAACATATCTTTTTTGATGGGATATTTGGTATTTGAGAAGTAGATGTTTTCAGGCATGATTGCTCAGTGCATACAAACACATGCAGTCACCATGCACAAATTACACAGGCAGAAGTGCACAGCTGAGGCTAAACTCTTCCAAGGTCAGGCCCTATGAATGTGCTGCGTATCAGCTGTGCTGAGAGCTAGCAATGGATCTTGAACTAAACATATGACAAACATATGGAAATTAAATTCCTTTGCTTTGTATGTTTAAAAGATGGATCATACTTAATGTGCTACTGCCTTTGAGGGCTGTAAGATAAAATGTTGCAAGTTCAATGACTTTGAGATGGGAATCCTGGGTACAGCCCAGATGGTGGCCTGATACCAAAAGCTGCTCTTGTCTTTGAATGTTATTGGCCCTGAAGAATTGAAATTACTTTTAGGTTTTCCCTTCCCCTTTTGAAACAATAGGAGTGCAGTTTTGACTTGTTTTTGTGCCTATGACAACCTGCAGTTTAAGTACTGAGGCAAATGTGTTCTAGGGGAGGATTGCAAGTATTCTTCAAGTCAGTGGCATGGATTCTGGAGTTTTTTGGGAAGTGTATGAGGCCCATATTAAGCTGCTCCACATTTGATCCAGTAAAACTGCACTGATGCTGGCAAAAAAGATGGGTAAAGAAGGCTGTGACCCCCAGGGCCACGCTGATGTTTCTCCTTCCTTATCCTGGTTGGGCTGTCATAGTCACTTGTGGATCTGGAGCTAATCCTCAAGTAGGAACTTTGAGGGGATTAGGACTAATATCTGCACTTCACTTTCCTCTTTTCATTTTATAAAATTATTTCTGGGCAGCATCATTTCATAGTGATGCCTTAGGAATCCTTGCATTAACCACTGTTGTGGAAGGGCAGGTGGGAGTGTGGACAGGGGTGGTGCTGGTACCTGTATCAATCCTCAAATGATAACACCAGTGCTTTGTGACACTTCTGCTCTTTACACTGGTTTGGAGACACAAACGAGCTTTTCACCTTATTAACTGGGCTGGTGTTCGAGCACAGCATGTATATTTTTGTGTGAGGAGTGCCTACAGGGATAAGGTGTGGGAGAGACAGGGTAGAAGAGGAGTACACTGACCTCTGGCATCACAGGAAGTGTCATTAGCACAGAGGATAGGTCCTGCTGACACTGCATCCCAGGTGACCTAATGGCTTTTTGGAACCAAAAGTAACAGCCCTCCTCCATCCTCTCCTGCCCCTCCTTTGTGCATTCCCACTTCCTCCATTGTAATCCTAAATTGCACTAATTCAAGCAGGAAAATACTTCTTTAAGGTTTAGTTTTGTATTGTATTTGCTCCCTGGACTGGACCTTGAAGGGGTTCCGCAGTTTATAACAGGGCACCATACATTATGGAGAAGCAAATCCTGCCTTGTTGGTGTTGAGGTTAAAACACACACTGGTAGGAATAGCTCAAGTCTCTCTGCTATTCTCAGCTGATCTGATAGTTTGAGAACAGAAGGTGAAAAGATACCTTAGGCTTAGCTTCTCCTTGCCTTGCAGTCTTGTGCCAAATAGGGAATGGGGAAATTGGCTCAAAAGCCTTTATTTTTTCCTGCTCACTTTCTGTTATTTGTTGTTTTTCTTTTCAAGTAGACTTCCAGGCTGGATGCAATTTTCCTGTGGGAGTAGATGCTGAGCTCTGTCTGTGTTTTTATCTGTAGTTGAGAATAATAAAAATTCCAAATAACTTCCCCCGCATTCCCTGCTTTGCTGTTGTCATGTTTTCTGCTGGTTGACAAAGTCACCTCTGCGGCCTTAATATTTGGGTACATTTCCCTTGCAGAGCGCTGGGAACTGCAAGCCTTGTTGATGTTTGCAAAAGCTGTCCCAAAAGCTGTTGAAACACCACATGTTGCACAGTTTGGAATTTAGGAATTTTCCACTCCCCAACTGTTTGTTGGTTTAGTGTTTGTCTTTCTCTGAAGCATCCTGCAAACACCTCCTACCACGAAGGGATGGGAGAGAGGCTGAGGTCAGTCTTGCTTTCTACGAAATCTTACTTACCGTAGGAAGACTTTCCCTCATGTGGACAACCCTTTCAATGGAAGTGAAATTACAAAGCACTTAGAAGGGTTTCTTTTGGGCAATTGAAGCCTTGTCTTTTCCCGTTCTTCCCTTGCCTATTTCCTCCTTCTACCTGAAGTATTTCAAAGTATTACTTGCCTAATCTATAACTTTGCTTTGCCTATCTGAAAAAATACCCACCACCAAGGAAAGAACAGCTTGAGAGATACTGGTTGTGGGAACAACTGAGACTAGAGGGTTAGGCTTAACATTAGGCTATAGTTGATGTGTGGCTGGAAGAGGAGCTAAGTCTCTTCTGGCCAGAGGAAGGAAGGAACAAGAAATTATTCTCATGCTCTTTATCAGAGGCATTGTTACTGAATCTGTATCTTAAGGCTTAAGTGATGTTTGAACAGCTTATTGAGAGACAAGGACCAAGGACTTTTTAGGGCATGACCATTTCAGACAAACATTGCAGTCTTTCCCTTCTAAAAGGTGCTTCTAGTGTTAAATGGTACAGCAATGACACAGCAGCCTTTTCACTCAGTTTTCAGCTGACATATCAGTGATTTTGAACCTTTTTAAGAAGATAATGCAACTTATTGCTTGAAAGCAAGACAAATAACAACATAAAGTTGAACTTTAGAGTTAAACCCAGGTTAGATGGAGCTTTTATTCCTCTTTCAATTGTCTTTCCTAGGCAAAGGGAGACATCAAAAGCTGACTTCTGATTTTGCTAAGACTATTCGAAGTGGTATTGCTTGGACACAGTGATAGCAAGTAGTCTCTGAATAAGAAGGAAAACGAAGACAAATCACTTTTTTTACATTAAACCACCATCATATTTTTAACGTGTCCTTTGTCTATCCAACTGTAAACATGAACTTTTTCATGGATAATGTATCTATATGACATAGTGTTACGTGTATGCTATTCATCTTGGTCATTTGTTCTTACAGCAGAATCTTATGATGGTTCTGATGCTGGCAGAGGGAAGACAAGCCACTCATTGCATCTTGAGGGATCTCCAGGATCCAAATAGCATAGCTTCCTCCAAGATCAACTTCTGTGCTCCCGAGTTCTGCTTTTGAAAGATTGCATCTTGCAAAGCTGCCAGACCATATACCGGCAAGCACGAGCTTCTACGTGTTTCCAAAATGACATGAAAGTAAAACTGGCTAAATTAACCACTGAACCTGCTTCCCCTTTCCTACATCTTTAATAGCAGTAAACGTCATTATGCCATTCACTTTTTAGACAAGTATTAAATGTAACTGAAAAGATACTTTATGCTGAAAAAAAAATGATGATAAATGAAATTCCAGGCTGAATGCTTTTAATGTAGTAGTGCGGAAATTCACTGCCCTTCTTTTCAATTCCATGTTGTACGAATCAAATTGCAAATGAACCTTACTTCTGTTGGTTGGTGCCAACCATCTGATAGGGAGATCTTGGCTGGCTACTCCTCTTGTGTCTTAAGGGGATATAAGAAGTGGATATTTGTATTTTTTATTATTTTTTGAAATCCCTTTTTTTTTTTTTTTTATGCCTATCAAAAGCTACTTGATCAGTCTTCATCTTAAATCAGGTCTCACAAGGCCTTTTCTCTTTCTGCAGACTGTTAAGCTTTTGTCGGAGTTTATCTTAATAATCACAAAACCAAAATGCCCAATAACACGTAACCAGATTCACTTCATTCCTTTTTATGTTTTACTCTTTATACAATTTGGAAATGTCTGATTCTGAGTGGAGCTGTGATCGAGAGTCCTTTAGGATGGTTGAGGGCATGCAGGGTATGATCAGAAAGCTGGTGCTTCCTCTTCATTTCCAGCAAGGTCAGCATTTCTCCTTTCATCCAGACCCTAAACTGCAATTTCAGGTTGAATTTCCTTTGATGGCTGTACTGCTTGGACTTCTGTTGTAAAAACGAATAAGTGAATAGAAATTTGTTGGTTTAATCTTGGGCTGGGCCCTTACCCTGTTGATAATGCCCACTGCAGGTTGTTACTAGAAGGAGAGAGTGATAATGGGTGCTGGTGGGCAGGAGAAGGTGGGTGCTGTGCGCTCTGGCTGCACCCTTGAGGAACAGTGTGAAACTGGAGGTTCATGTCTCCAAATCTTCATGCTCTTCAGACTTTGAGACTCAAAACAATGCTCTGAGTTGGAAGTCAACGCCATTTATACTGCATTGATTTCTGTCTAGTGTAATGAATGTGAAGTAGCACAATGATGAAACAGATCTGAAACTCTGCTTGTGTCAAGAAGAGAGATTGTTTGGTAAAACTCCCTTAATTTTTTAAATTTCATAATTTTAGAACCAAATGTGTCAATTCCATAAATGTAGAGTTACACTAATTATTGAATATTTGCTTAGTGTTAAGAGTTTTCTCAGATTGTGTGCCTGCCATATGCTAGTGGCAAGCTGGTTAATATTTATTCCAGCCTACATGTTTTCTAGCAGTATGAATTTGTAGGAAAGATTCTGTGTGTGTGAATGGTGATGTGTATTCATAGCTAGAGATTTTTCAGGTCCCTGTCATTGGTTGGAACCTGGTTTGAAGAGCTGTGCTTGCTTATTGTGCCTGTAATCCCTTTTGAGTGAGTTTATTACCCTAGCTCCAGAAGCCTGGGTTATGTACTGCTTTACGGGTGAAACCTTCACCCAAGCAAAGCTTGGTCCTTCAGGCCTTCAAAACATTTTGCACCGTGTTTTCCAGCAGGAGGAATCAAAGTGAGAAGGCTGCTTAGCAAGCACGAGTACTGAGCAGGATGTCACCACAATGATAATCATTATTATAATAGTGTAATTTATCCAATTAGCTGATTCCATTAAACAGGTTCGATTGACTCTCTTTCTCCTGCCACATTTTAATGTGTTTGTATCTCGAGCAAGTGAAGAATGTATTGTTAGACATGACAGCTTTCTTTGTGCATAGCTACCTCTTTATTTCAATCCAGTGACTGACAAAAGATAGGAGTGGGTCTTCTTTGATGTAGCATAGGGAATTATTTCCCGATCTGACATCCTAATTGATTGGTGATATCTTTTTTTACTGAATTTTCATGCTGTCTCGTTCAGCAAAGCAGCATTGGTGTGTTGCTGCAGGAGGATAAAGATTAAGATGACAGGATGAATCAAAAAAGGAGAACTATTAAGAATACTTTCCCACAGTGTGATTATTACACATGGTTAATAATCTTCTGCCCTCTCCTCTTCAACCTTCAACCCAGTGCTTCTGTTCTCTGAAGTGGCTTCTGAGCTCCTATTTAAAGGTAATGCCTCTTTTTGAAAGGTTTTTTGCAGTAGTGCCGATTGTAGGCTGTGAACCACGGTCATGTGAAATGGTGACAATCTGCAGATTTTCACTATGAAATTAAAAGCACATTTTGAATTTTGGATTTCCCCCCCCTTTTTGAACACAGCCAGGGATGGAGCATTCTCAGCTTCCATGGGCAGCCTGTTTCAGCACCTTGCCACCCTCGTGGGAAGAATTTCTTCCTTATATCTAAGTCTACCTATTTCAGTTTGAAACCATCACCCCTTGTCCTATCACTCCAGTCCCTGATGAAGAGTCCCTCTCCAGCATCCTGCAACCTCCAGCAACCTTCAGACACTGGAAGCTGCTCTGAAGTCTCCACGCAGCTTCTCTTCTCCAGCCTGAACAGCCTCAATGTTCTCAGCCTGTATTCATACGGGAGGTGCTCCAGCCCCTGATCATCCTCCAGGCTGGACAGGGCCTAGAACAACCTGCTCTAGTGGAAGTTGCCCCTGCCAGTGGCAGGGGGTTTGAACTGGATGATCTTAAAGTCCTTTCCAACCCAAATCAGTCTGTGATTCTATGATAGTTGGAAAAGAAAAGAGTTAGGATGTTAAATAACAAGGGACAGAAAGAAGAGAGGGGAAGGACACTGGAGAAAGTCTTCAGTAGTGAAGGGAAGATACCATGCAAAAAAAAACTTGACTCTGCCTGGCTGAGCAAGCTCTGGTTTAGTAGTATTACTGTAGGCCTCTCTTCTATCATCTGGGCAATCCTGAGCATCACCTTCTCCTAAAATTTGTGAGAAGTCCTAGCAGCCTTCAGCCAGGCCAGAAGGTATGTGGTTGATGTGCTGAGACGTGTTGCTCTGGGGCTTTCACATGCATGGCTTTGGTATTGGTGCCCATGCTGGTGCCACCCCTTGATGTGCTGCTGAGGCTGGCTGCGTGAAAACCAGCTTGGCTAAAGCAGGTAGCTGTTAGTATCTGTGCTCCCTTCTTGCCCAGCCACTCAAACTTTAGTGGTGTTTAGGCTGGCATTCCCATGAGGAGAAATCTTTAGGAAATGATGTCCTTTACCTTGAAATGAAGATGCAGCCAATGTATTTTACTGCTGGGCAGAAACAGTAATACCAGTGATTGCTAGGGCTGGTGAGATGCAGGCAGAGGGGAAGCACTGGCTCAGCACAATGATATCTTAGAAAATCTGACCAAATGAAGTGAATTGGTTCTTTCTACAGAGATTTTTCCTTTAGGAGAAAGTTGTTTTGACTTCTGGAATGAGCTGGATATTCCATCACATTCCTGTGCTTCGAGAAATGGAAATACAGTGACAATGCCTCTGATTGTTTTTAAAATGAAACTGTTTGTAGTTATCTCTAGAGATAATAATCCCCTGCTGCTTTAGTGCTCCCTTGATTTTGTTTGTATCAATCTGGAGAATGAGGCATCGCAAGGCAGCGGCAGGTCCCCCACGCCACCTCCTAGGAACCGTCTCAACCCAGCCATGCTTCAGAATAGGTTTTCTAAATGGATGCTGTAAGGTTTTGCTGAGGTGCTTTTGTTCTCTTGCTTTTTAATACTGGTCCAAAAGCTTAAATAGAGCAATTTTTTCTCCCACTGATTTTCCCTTTTTATTTGACCTAATTAACTTTGACCCTTTGGCTTGCGTTGCCCATGAGACGCTGTGGCATGTCTGTACCTTGGGGTGTTGTAGCACCTTGGAAGACAGGATGGATACTACCTGGCACCCATGTATTCAATTATCACTGTGCATGGTGGGTGTGAGTGGATGGATGGTGCTGATTTCATATCTTTTCTTCATTTGCCTGTGTGCTAACAGCCACATGTGAAGGAGAAGATTCAGGATTTGTAAGCTTATGGGTTTTTTTGCATAGAGGAACCTGGGTAAAGAAGCTTTTGATGTCTGATTTGACAATTCCTCCATCTTAGGGACAGTTTGGTCTTGCACCTACCTTAGAATTCTGTTATCTAAAGATCTGAAAGTACATTTCAATCCTTTAGATTCATTATTTACATATGCAATATAGAAAAAGGAAAAGTAAGTGGAGGGAGGCTAAACATGAAAGTCTCTGTTGCTTATAATGACACCAGGATCTAAACCAAGTTTGCCTAGTTCCCACTCTTGCATACCAACTTTGAGACACTTGTTTCAGGTGAGATTTTTGTGTATTTAATTTGGGCATGCCTCCATGGTTATCCCCGTTTGTGAATTTTTTGAAATCAGAATCAGCTGAACCTGCTGTTAAAACAAAATGGTGTATAAGCTGCTTTTAAAAAAGAGATTTTTGCTTTGACCCTCACAATTTCATGTAAAATAAAAATCCCTTTTGTTAACAGTTTGAACCTACATTTCTAATGTTGGCAGCAGGAGACGCAGCACAGTGTGATGTCATTACATTAGCAAAACATGCATTGTTACCCCTGTTAGAGGCTGGGCCACCAGAGGATGGCATTTTGCTGCTGCCACCAGCTGATAGAGTTGGTCCATCAGCTGAAGTGATGGGTGTCAGTAGACCTATGCTCAAACTCGTGCAGATTCCTACTGATTCCTACTAAGGCAATGAATATGGGAAAGTGAAAATCCTCCATGAAAGTGCAGTCTTGTGTAGGACACGTTAGAGGAACTCTGGATGATACTTGCAGTCTTCTTAGACCTCTCTTCTCCAAATTATGTCAGTAGAACAGGGCTGATTTTGGAGCCTAAATAGCACAGTTCTTTCTTGGAAGAAGTATTTTCCCCAAATACCAAGTTAAAAAGAATTTGAAGTGTAACATGGGGGACAGTCATGAGGGGGAACCCCCCCAGAGCCCAATATGTGATCTTCCCAGGGTATGAAAAGCCACCAAGGGGTTAATCATCCTCCGCTGCATATGAAATGACAACAAGCTCTTGGCAGCTTTCCCCATTCTTTATATAACACTTCCAAGTGCTGAAGCTTGTATCCTCCTAGTAATGCTTTTAATTTGTGTTCCGTTGGGGAGAGGCCAAGATTTAATCGAAATCATTAGAATGTCTTTGCTTGAAGTAGCTGAGGGCTTGTAGTGAGCTGGAGGAGGTTACTGCACAATAATTAAAAGAAATACATAAGGTCGTCATTGGTGTCTGAGCTATTCCAGACACAGGTTCAAGGGGGAAAGGTTGAGTTTAATGGCAACTCAACTTAAGTAGGATGCTTGCACAGCCGCATAGTTTTAGTAATTAAACTTTGCCTTTTTCTCTTCCCACACACCTCCCCAAGTGGACTTTTTGTCTCAGTACAGTAAAGATGGGCTTGAACCAAAACGCAGGAGCCAAATTTCTCAGAGATTTGGGGCTTTGGGGGTTCTGCCACCTAGATTCAAATCTCAATGTTGTGGTTTATTTACTATCTCTAAAATGGGCTGAATCTCAATGTGCCTGTAAGCATGCATGTGTGCGTGTGAGAGACTGTGGTTATGTCTGTGTGAACACATGTGTGTATTTGTTTACAGTCTCAGCTGAGGTCTGGGCTTGAATTGTGACTGTCTATTTAAATGGGGCTCTCAGAATGCTGTGCTGTTGCTTTCAGTGTGATATTGATGTCTGTGTATGGATTTTAGTCCTAGATGTGCCTCAGAGGCAGTGCTGCACTTTGGGTGCGCACAGGAAAATAAACTGCTGAGGTAATTTTGAAGCACAATGCAAATGTTTATTGCTTCTTGTGCATTAGAGCATGCACTTTCCTTCTTTGTTAGTTGTATATTTAAGAAAACGTACTCAAAGCAAAGTAAAAGAAAAATAAATTCCAAGCTCTTGCACTCTCCAGTCCCAGCACTGTATAGACAGTGATGGAGTGAACTGGCAGGTGAGGAATTTGTGCGAGAAAATGTCTGGAGTGACTTTTGATGCCTACATTTGAATACAGCCTCTTACGCAGAGTAGGTTCAAATAATGAACTAATAGCAAATGTTAAAGATTTAGGGAATTGGCTGTGAACTTTTGACCCTGGGAATAAGAGGAGGTTTGCTTTTCAGTAGAATTAGTCTAGCTGGGCTAATGAGTGCCAATAAGGGCTGTAAGCAGTGTGTCAGGGACCAAATCTTTTAATTAACCGCTGAGTGAAAAGTAGTTTGGGAAATGCAATAAGTCAGATTCAGGTCAGACCGAGCAGAATAATATGTGGGCAATGATGAAATTAACATACTAGGAAATGCAAGCTGAAAATCTCCAAACTTTCCTTATTAGACTGATAGAAAATGTGATTTACTTCGATTGCATCAGGGGAACGGTGCCCCTACTTCTACTGATGCGTTCTAGTAAGGTTTAGACTGTCCTGGTCGACATCATCTGTAGGTGAAAAAGATTAAACTGGATTAAAGGGGAGACTTACTATCATCCAGCTTTGAAATACACTGTGATTGTAGTATGGGCTGGCTCAGAAGCACCAGTTGTGCTCTGAGGGTTTTGTTCAAGGCTATGGTGCCTGCAAAGTTACAACAAGGATTAAATTGGGAGTATGCTGCTGTTTCTTGCCTTTCTTGACAAACAATATCTTCTGTGAGCTTTTTTGCACCCTCAGTTTTTCTAAGAGTTTCCCCTTGCCTGTTGCTTTGACAGTGGCATTGCAACCTTTCAGGAAACAGGTTGTCTTTTTGTCCTGTGTTCTTATGGTACCTGTCACAGCTGTGTCCTGGCTTATGAGGTGTGCACCACTGAACATTAACACAGCGTGGATACTGACATACAATATTGTCTTGTAGATGTAAGGATCTCAGTTTTAATTATACTTTATTAACAAAATGAGTAGGATCAGAACTACATCTATAGAGTTTAGAAGGTAAAGCAATGCCTGTTAATGTAGCATTATAAAGTAAGGTTTAAATTATTAGTTTAGTTCACAACTAATGGGATTTTAATCCTATTCTGATTGTTCTCTGTGCACATCAAAAAGTGTGATTTTAGAGAAGGGCTGTGCCTTAGAATTTGGTCCAGAGGGCTTTGAAATTAATGGAAAAACTGCACCTAAGCTTAACGGGCTTTGACTCAATCAGTTTTGAGCCTTCCATCCGTGCTAAAATTTAAATATGCTTTAAAAACTTTCATTGTGGGTCCCTAATTTCCTAAGAATCATTTTCAACAATGACAATGTGGTATCTGACCTGCCAAAAATCTGATTCAAATCTCTACTCATGTTTCAGCTGTTACTAACTACTTAAGTAATTTACTTAATTGGAAAGTGCACTAACTTCAGCCTTACATGCAATGTAGAGTAGTGAGGGATTCCATAATATCAGAAGCTATTTCCCAATGCCCCAGTGCATTTTCTCCTTGCTTTCTGACTGGCTTGATAGTTGCAATGTTGAGCTAGAATAATATTTTCTTCCTTCATAATTGTTGCACTTCTTGCCAAAAAATCAAAGGGCTAAATTGCATTCACTGACTTAAAATCAGTCCTGCTGTAGAGTGTGATGCATGTTTAATTGTTCTGTCTGTCTGTTGTTGGGCTGGAACAGTTTCAAACAATCTACCAATCATGAGCAGGGAAAAAAAAAATCATTAGAAAATCAATTTTTGCTTAATTGAAGATCCTTCTTCCAAATAGGAATGAAGCTCGATTTATAACCTCAGCTTCACTGATGGTATGGCAATGGCACTTGAGCTTGTCAAGGTTTTCTTCTGGTAGATGTGGTATGGACAGCATTTACTTTTCCCACCATCTGTGGGACCACGGCATGAGTCCTGGGGAGCAAAGATATGCCCTTGGTGGAGCACAAGACGCCATTTTTCCAAATCAAAGATGGAAAAAAAGGCATTATGTAGGGAGGAAGCAAAGCAGGAGAAGGGAATTTCAAATGCATCTAAATATTCCTTCTGAATGCAGTGAGTGGAAGTTACAGTGCCTGACTCATGGAGACATCCCTTTGACGTCTGACTACTGATGCCAACATTGCTGAAATCCTGTATCCCAGAGCCCCTTGGGTAATTCACTTTCTGCTCCCAGAACAAGGGTTCCCAAAGGCAAAATCCTGTCTTTACTCAAGACAACAGGAGCTTTGCCGTTGATTTCAGTGGGGTCACAATTTCACTTCAGTTCTTTGCAAAACTTGTAGCCTCATTTTCTTCTGGTGAAAATTGAGCAAGTGGCAGCAGGCAAGGAGAGCAGAGGAAAATGGAAAACTGATAGGGAAATCGGACTTATTATGATTATTAATTCCTTCCTCCTCATGATTTCTCCTGCTGTGCTGAGAAAATGCAGCATCATTCTCCTTTAAGTTAAAAATGAGCAGTAGAGGAAGTCAGGGTGTAAATACCAAGCAGTAGCTAAAAGTGAATTTACCAAAGTTCAATAAACATAAAAATGATGAATTTAGATGTCATGTAATTAACTCAGAATTACACGAGCAATAACCAAGTAATTACACCTTTAATAATGCATTAAACTTGTCAGAAATACTTAGTCATTCAACTAGAATTTAACAAGATAGCCTATAGCAAGTCACAGTAATTAGATATCACTACTGAAAACATTGACAGTTCCTAACTGATACCTTTTATTATAAAAAATTAAATACTAAACATTTCTTTTGAGTGGATTAAGGAATAATATGAGCTGTGTTTAAGACCATGCTGCCTACTCTTAGCAATTGCATGCAGGTGTGAAAAAGCAGCAACAACAAAACCCTAAGAAGAAAAAAAAAAAGTATAGCAGCTAAACCTATCAATCATTTACACAGATTTGGTTCAGGTTCTCACTCTGGTGATTTAAATTACAAGCTAAGAGAGTTTGCTCCCTGGCAGGTCTGTCAGCAGCAAAGAGAAAGGGAGCTGGAAGAGAAAACTTTGTGGAGCAGGTAAAGAGAGTAACAATCACATCATGTGAGGGATGTGGGACAGCAGTGGGATCAAGACACACTGCAGCTTTTGCAAGGGAACAGCAGGAAGACTAAACAAGCTCAGGAGTTTGTAAATTAGGCATTAAGGCAGGAGTTGGGCTTCCTAACAACTAAATCAGGTTGTTTAGACTACAGGACAGAGGGGAGTTTTTGAGAAAAAGCTGGGATGATATTGAAGCAGCGTGTTTACATGCTGTTTCCAAATGTGGGGGATATTTCTGCTGGGTTTATGTTGTTTGGTCTGCGCTCTTGGCAAATACTTAGTGTTCTTTCTTTTTTTTTCTTGTAACCAAAAAGTCAAGTTTGTTCCAGGGAAACTGAAAGAATAGCTCAAAAAAACCACCATCTTTTTGGTCAACTGTAGTTTTTTTCTAAATTTGTTTGTTTAATTCTATTTCTTGACAAACTGTTGAACAATTTTCCTGTTTACCACAACAGTTTCCATATTGGCCTGAATTCACAAATCTTTCTGTTTTTCTAAAGTTCTTCTTTTTAGCAAATTTCTTGGGGAGAAAGCATGCAGTCCTAGTCCAGATCTGTACTGGAAGCTCTGATGCTTGGTGAAACCATCTGTACTTTAAATCAACCTAAACGCAGGTTAGTGCTGTTTGTGTGAAACGGTGGGGATCAGCTGGAATGATCACATCCATCTTTTGTCATTTCTTTTCATCTGCATAATAACAAATCTGCTCAGGCTGCGTGCTGAGTGATGTCTGATTGTCAGTAAGACCTCTTTTGATTGCATCGTATGTAAATATTCCGTGTCAATCTCTAGGATGTAATTCCAGGGTCCGAACAACCCTACTTGAGTTCCTGGATACAAGGGTCTGGCCTTTTTTTGCTACACTGGTAATCAAAGCAATTCCTAAAATGTAGACTCCCAAATGCTTAATTCCCCTGCACCTGAAATCCCACTCCTCTGCTCAGATGTGGGGGCTCTGCTGAGCCCTTCACTCCAGATAAACAAGATTATTCATGAAAACGAAGCTACTGTATTTAAGTTTATATGATTCTCAGCCAGTTGCATGGCAACTGGAATTGTCTTTACTTTTACGCATATTAAAACGATCAATAGATACCCTTTCAATAATTAATTGGTAATGAATGTAGAGGCTGTAGAATGATTTATCTGATGTGTTTAGGCTTTATCCAGTCTTTAAACTGGCTAAAAGAGCCCCGTTTTATTGTGTTAGGACTTCTTTAACAGGAGATGCCATGCACTGATCACCAAAATAACAGGCAAGACAAAACCCTAGTGATACTGTCTGACCTGAATGGCATCAAGGCCAGCCAAGTGTCTGTGTATGCAATGCATGGGACAGAAACTGTGCAAGTTGCAGAGCAAACTACAAAGTCTATGCTGGGAGGTACACAGCAGCAGCAATTTTCAGTCCATTTTCAACACCTCTGATGCTCCTGACACTCACCCAGTGCTCTGCATCTCCCTTTGAATTCCCCAGTTAGCTCTTCCAGTGCATGCAGCTTTCTCCCCAAAACAGAAGAGCAGTGCTGTGGCCTGAAATAGCCCTGCAGGACTTACTCTCATCTCTTAGCTGACTGTGAAATAAAGAGTTTCCATTGCATATCAAAAGTGAGCATCTGTAGATTCCATAAATACTTCCCGTGTTCCTTGTTGCTTTTTTCCTGGCCTGTTCCAGGAATAAATGAAAAGGTTATCTCAGCGGTGGCTAGACTTCCCATTTAACTTCTCTTGGTAGAGAGTAGGTATTCCAAAATCAGGGCTGGCTGGGACTGGCTGCCCTTTCCTTCTTATTGGAAACATGACCAGGGTTTCTTCTAAGAAAAGGCACAGAGGCAAATCTCTGCTTTCTACATGTTTTTTTTATAATGTTTTCAACACAAGGTGGAGTAAAAGGTTTCTTCACTCCCCTAAACTCTCCTTTTGAGTCATTATGGTGCTAATGGATTCTCATGCTTTTATAAAAGTTGTGTACATGCTCGTTGGCCTTTCTTTTGTTAGCACTGGCTTTGCATGGGTGTTCGTGCAACTGAGTTCATTGGTGAGGTCATGCGCTGCATTTCTTCTCCTCTTGTCTGTAGCATGTCTCGAGTTCTGGTGTCACCACTTTGTCCTGTTGCATATCTGCATATGCATTTGTATGTGAAGAATGGATGCAATGCAGTATCTTCACTGAGCCCCCACGCAGTAGCAACATGTTGAACTTTTCTTGGTGCTTATTCCTTAATATCACCACTAATGTAACAGATTAAGTCAATCATGTTGTTTTGTTTACGTATGAACATGTGCACGTGTGTGCATTTCTATCTATGTAATGCACATGAACATTGGGGTTAGACTGAATGACCTTTGAAGGTCCCTTCACACCTGTACTGTTCTATGAACCAGTTTGCTGCTGTGAGAGCTGTTCTGTAGGACATGACTTTGTCATTCAGTTACATGAAACGAGGTGCTTGGGTGGGGACTTGCCCAGTGTATCTGCATATCTGTTCATGTGGTTCCTCAGGTGGGACACAGTTACCATGGCTGCAAGATGCAATCATGATAAGTCATATAAATGAAGGATACTATTGATTGTTCATTTTTGTACACACCATTACATGCACACACTTGAAAGTAAGGCTGAGAGCATAACTGGTTACCAATGAAGCTTCACCAAGTTGCCTGCATACATTTGGTTTCTTTTATTTTTACATTTTGGAGAGCTATTCATGCTGATTCTGAGAACCTGTCTTAGGGCTTTGAATTTCCTCCTAGATGTGTCTTTGCATTAATCTTGTGTTATGCACCTAAAATAGATGATGTGTTTAACCTTTCAGACGTGCTGGTTGTGTTCTGCAAAACAAGGAATTAAGTGTTCCCCAAAAAGCTTCGCAGGTTTGTTCCCAGGAATGAAAGTATGGGAGTTTGTTGAAAGCCTGATACAAGAACTGTGTGGAGGCAGATTTGGCAGAGCCGTTGATGCGTGTCCTACTGAACAAGTTGCTGGGGAAAAATCAAACAAATCCTGCTGTGGCACCCAAAGGTTATGCTGTGTATTGAGGACTCTCAATGGTGACCCTGAGTATGGGCAGTTGTTGGTGGGTGCTTCCCTGAGCAACCTCACAGGGTGAGCACAGGAGGCACCTGTGTTCTCCCAGCCTGCCAACTAATGAGGTGACAACGGGGTGTGATAACTCAACAGCCAGTGCTGGATTATATGGAGTCACTGCAGCCTGTTAACACTCTGTAACAATCCTGCAGGGCTTAGCTTCACTGAACATGAAAGGCATTAGAATAAGGACTGAAAAGCTGAAGCACATATGAAGTCAAGAGTGTTCCTGGAACAGCAAAACTAGAGGCTTTCAGATGATTTTTTTGAGCCAGTTTGAGGCTGGGGGACGTATGTCTAAACAGTTTTCTGTATGAATGCCTGGCGTGTTGTATATGGAGGTTACATGAACTAGATGATCTTATGGTCCTTTCCAACCCTAACTATTCTTTGATTCCATGCCAAACAAAACCCAATGTTTTTGTAGGCCCTGATGTGCCGCTCTTGGTGTCCTGTTTCTGGTTACGGCTATTTTCAGTGAATTGGGGGACAAAAGTAAAGATCCTTAGAGACAGCTGCCCCCCACATACATCCTTTTTTATATGTCAGGTCTTTGTGATCCTTGCAGCAAACTAGTGGAAGCCCAGAAACATGGGATTAACACAATGTAAAGATGAGATGGGCATGCTGTGATAAGATTTGAAGTAACATATTCATCATACAATCACAGACTGGTTTGGGTTTGAGAGGAGCTTATAATCATCCAGTTCTCCCTGCCCCGGGCAGGGACTCCTTACACACTCCTCAAACTGGCCTTGAACATTGTTCTTACTGGAAATATTAACCTTTGGTTATAGGATGAGGGAAAATGAAGTTAAGATGACCTAACTAGTTTATAGCTGTGTACACAATCTGAATAGATATCTCCATTTCAGATAGCAAAGGGAGTTTTCAGTGTCCACCGAAATCTAAATTTCTGCTTTTGTCTTATTAAAACCCTGGCTCAGCAGATCCCTTCAGCATTGTTTTGCTTTCAATTACATTATGCACAAACTGGCTTAAATGCTTTGAACTTTCCAGTTTCATTCCAAGTGAGATAGAAAATGGCAAAGTTTAGAACATGGAACCAATAGGTGCACTAATCCCCTGATGTCCTTTGTGCCAAGATGCGTTTCAAGTCTGGCTCATATGCAAAAGATCCTCTTCCCTTTTTATAGCTCATTTAATCGAGGGTGTTTTTGACAAAACCCAGCAAAATATCCTGGAATTACCTAACGGGCTCCAAGTGAGTGTCCAGTGGGTTATGAAGCATTCCCATGCAGGGGTGTTATAAAAACGTTCTGTTGCTGTGTGAACTAGAGGCTTGTTTTGATATAGCATCAGTACCCAGGAGGGGAGCAGGAATGGGGGGGAGGGAAGAGAAGACAAGACCCTGGCCCTGCGCCATCCTCTGGAGTTTTGTGCAGTGATAAATGGTTCCCCAGGAGTCAGCGTGACCCGCCAAGTAAACCCCAACGCGCTCAAAGAGCCGCAGGCTCAGATCCTGCTGACAGACAAGGGCTCCTTATCAGCTGCTTTGTTTAAACACACGCGCAGAGCATGCACACGTAAGAGATGTGCTGTTGCAGGGGAGGAGGCACACCAGCAACCTGGGCTGCTCTGCCAGGTAGTGTCCACCGAGGCATCCAGGTCGGATTCATCTCCCCACCCCCCCTTTGACTTCAGTAGAGACTTTGCATTTCCTCCCAGGTAGAGACATGGATTGCAGCAGATCCCCTCTGCTGTGGCTTGCAATGGTCGAGATGTGCAATGCAGTGAAGGCCTCATTGGTTTCCAAAGAAAGGAATTCCCATTCAAAGCTTTCGACTAAGCTTGCAGGGTCATTGTTTCTGTTGTCCCTGATTCACATGTAGAGCTCATCTTCGTATGGTTTGCTTTTTGGTTTGTCCTGCTTTTTTGTTTTTTGCTGTATTTGACTTAGGTGTAAGGTTTGGGAATTACACCTTTGAAAATGGATCGATTTGGAGCATGAAATTCATTATAATGGGGTTTATTTGCTTTTTTTTTTTTTTTTCCTTACACAGTTTCTCCTAGGAAGTGTCAATCTTGTTCTGATCGGCAGGTCAAGGCATGAGCTTAGTGGTGGTTTGGGGAATGCTTGGGCACCACTGTGGAAATCCATCTGTGACGGCCCCTGTAGTGCATCAAGCAGCCCTTTGCTCACAGAGACTGTAACGTGCACTATTCACTCTTGCAGGAAACAACTCCAGGAGAATCACAGATATAATTAACATGAAATAAATGTTCCCCAGCAGAACAGGCGTAAGGAATTGACTGAGCTGAAGAATGTTTTTCTCCAGTTACTCTCAGAGGGCAAAGTTCAAACAGTGGAAAATCTTCAGGAGAGTGTTCAAATGTTAAGAAGACATGTTAGAAAGATCCTGCCTTTAACCAAAGGTGAACCATCCAAATCCTCTAAACCTAGAGAGAACCAAAAAAATGTGAAACAGGATAGACTGAGAAAGATGTAAACCAGAGAGAAAAGATAAAGGGATTGAATCATGAGTTTTTCACTGTTTGGGTGAGTTGAATCATCTCTCTCTTATCCGCTTTCCCTGTGTATACAAATGGCAGGCGACAGGGGAAGGAAGAAGGACATTATGAAGCATAAGTAGTCACAGAACACTTGAAAATACAAAGTGTTTAAATAGTAGTAACTGTGAGCAGAGTGGATTAAATAGGTGCTTTGGTGTATAGCTGCGTTAAACAATCTGCAAGTCAGGAGCTGTGAGAACAGAGCTGGTGTCAGCTACAGCCTGGCTGGTGGTGAGTGGTCAGGAGGCATTCCTTAGGGGAGCAGAGGGAGCAGAAGGAAAACTTGCATCAAGGTGTGCCATGTCTCCCTGAGACAGCTCTGAGTGAGCTGCAGTGTCCGCACTGCACTAGGAGGGAACACTGGTGTGGGATTCAGGGGCAGTGCAGCTATATTAGCTTTGTGCCTGAAATGAATAGCTCAACAAGGTAGTGGGATGATGAGCACCACGCTGGTGAGGTACTTTCTGCGCTGGAATTAGCTTTATCAATGTTAGTGCGGAGTTTTCTGTGCTGTGCTTGCCTGTAAGGTGTTGATGAGCCCTGACTGCTTGTCCCTGAGGACAAGAGGAAGCGGCCTCAAGCTGCACCAGGGCAGGTTTAGATGGAGCTGAGGAACAATTCCTTCCCAAAAGGGTGCTCAGGCATTGGAACAGGCTGCCCAGGGCAGTGCTGGAGTCACCGTCCCTGCAAGCTTTCACACATCCTGGAGACAAATCTTCAGTGACATGGATTAGTGACACAGATTGATGAGCTTAAAGGTCTGTTCCAACCTGGTTGATTGTGATTCTGTGACCATGAACTTACTTGATCAACCTGAATCCGATAAAGCATAAGGAGTAAATGAAATAATATGTTATGGTAAGCACAGCGAAGACATGAGAGTTAATGCTTGCAGTCCTGTCATGGTTTAAGTCCGTGGTTTAACTTGGGGCTCCCATCTTTGGCTGACTGTCCTGTCTCTGCTTCCTCCCGGCTTCCCCTCCTCCCTGGCAGAGCATGAGGCTCAGAAAGTCCTTGGTCAGAGTAAACATTACTGAGCAGCAGCTAAAAACATCGGTGTTATCAATGCTGTTCCCAGGCTGAAAGTCAAAAACACAGCTCTGCACCAGCTACTGAGAAGGAGAAAAATGACTGCTGCTGCTGAACCCAGGACAAGTCCATACCTGGCTTTCAACTTTATTGACTTTGTCGTGACACTTTACTTATCACTTTGTGCATCTTTAGAATGAGGAGACATTGCAGTAGGTAATCAAATCACAGAATGGTTTTTTGGGTTGGAAAGGATCTCAAAACTCATCTATTTCCAGCCCCCTGCCATGGGGTATCAGAAAGGTATCACCTTGGAGGGAAATGGGAATCCATTATTGAAAGGAAGAGTCTAGGAGCTAGGTTGAGACAAGTGGGTGAGGCTTCCACAGATAAGAAAGTGCATTACCTGATGCAGTAATCAATCGCTCCCTCTCACTGTGAAGACCCAACAGCTGCCATACATGTTTGGTTTTGTGAGAGAGTCTTAAGTAGAAAGAAAATCAAATGGGTGCCAAGGACTAGCCTGAAGGCAGGCACATCTTGATGCAAAATTGTTTTTTAAAGGGATTTGAGCATTCCCTGCAGCACAGCTTCCCTGTTCTGCCGATGCTGCTGCAGCGTGGACTGGTTTCTCCCAATTTCCAGGAGACCAAAGAACTAAAGCGCTGTTCTGTCAGAACCCGAGTGCCTCTGGGCAGCAGATGAGGAGGGCTGGGGACTTCTCCTTGAGCTTTTATTGGTTTATCTTTTTTTTCCCTTTTCCATCCTGCATTTGCACTTTAAGAAAACGGGGCAGGGGAGGAAGGCAAACAAAAGTTGACTTTTGTTAAGCGGCTGAGACTTGGCAGTTGTGTGGAGGTCACGGTGCTCAGTCAGTGTCAGCCTCCATTCCCCAGAGTTGTATCCTGTAATGTATTTATTTATCATTACAGACGGCCAAAAGTTTTTTCCTCCTTTTCAGTTTGTTCTGTCCAAGGCCGCAGGGTTCCGACAGAGATCAACAGCATTCCCGCAGTGATGAAGCAGCTCGTCAAAAGCTGAATTAGATGTTAAATCTTTCTGAAGTGGGGAGGAGGTGCAAGGAGGGGAATCACATTGTGCTAAGAATTTATCATGTGTTGTTTCCTGTGAGATAATGTATAGGAGAAGATTTGTTATGGTACAAGTTTCAAACTGCTGTTTCAGGGCTATGGTGTCTGCCAAGCTTATGATGTATTTGATCTTTTCTGAAAGTCCTGCTTTTCCTTTTGTACCTTTTGTTGAGTTGTCTATCTTCCAGGTAGGTAAATACTTAAAATATTCCACCCACCTGAATATGTGCAGGTAAGCACCAAAATTTGCATGGATAAGAGGAATAAGCAGAAATCTGTTGGATTAGGCTGACATTCTGTGAGGCTTCAGCTCCCGGACAGAAGGTTAGACACTGATTGTTTCTTAGCTTTGAATTTGTATATGTTACACAAGTTGTGTGGGCTTTCCTTTTTGCAGGAGCTATAATGAATGTTGTTGCAGACCTTGAAGAAGAGAAGGACTTGCTTTTCAGAGATGCTGCATATGCCCAGCACTACATAAAGCCAAAAGGAGCAACAGCTTGAAAGTGCTCTGGAAAACCTTTATTGAACTTTTCTGCATCAGTGACCATCTTTTACAATGCAGGTCACTATCTTGAGCTTGTGCACTTGTAAAATGGTGGAAATACTTTCTGTGTTCTTTTGCTCTTTCATCACACTCCTTTTTTCCTCAGAAGGAAGTATAGATGAGTCTTATTCATTTATGCTTTCTGGTGCAATTTTACTATCTGCAGTCATTGAAAGGGGTTCATAGGCAACTCATGTACCTTATAAATAGGCTATAAAATGCACCCCTTTTCAATCTAAAGTGAGAGAGGGGAAGTATTAATTTTTTCTTCCTCATCCACTGAATGCTGGTCTGAGAACCTTTGGGATAAAATAATTTTGCTCCGATTCTTCAATAAAATGTCAAGTGCAATGATAGATGAATTGGTAACCTTGAAGTTTACTCAGCATTGTTTTGTTCTCAGTATCTAGGTCAAGATATTTCTGGTTTGCTTGGATCAGACTAAATTTCCACAGATCTTAAATAACACTGTTAATATTATAAGTGGCTTGGTTATCGGTCAGGAAGGAAGCTTATTGATCAGCAGAATAAACACTGTGTTCATATGAGCCATCTTTTCCTGCCTGGCTGTAATGAATCTGAAGACCAAAAGCAGGCATGGCAAGCCCCCTCTGCTGAGGGGTGTGGAACGGAAGCTTGTAGCATTCCTGTCTCCCTGCCTTAGCTGCTTGCATGGTCTTTACTACAGGCACCTAAGTAACCTTTAACAGAACTTTTCTGTAAAGCAATCCTGGAAGTAAGTGCTGCTGTGTACTGTGCATAGGAGGGGGTCAGACGTAGAGGGGAAGTCACAAATTCACCCACTGTTGTGTGAATTTTGGCCTTGACTTTGAACTTGAACCCAATCTGCTTACTCTGTAACTGTGGATTTGGCCTCTGAACTGGGTCAACATGCTTGTCAGATGCTGGTTACCACCCGTGTGTCATGATGGGGAAAAGGCATGACTGGTTCAAGCCACTAAGCTCAGAATACATGAGCAGATACCAAATGTGTCATGGATGAGCGATGACTTTGGCACTGCAACCCCTAACTTCACCCAGGATCTGGGACCTCAATCAGCTACTCGGGTTGCCTGATTTGAGCACAGGGATTTAAAGGTCAAAGCTTGTCTCTCAGGAAAAAGAAAAAAAAATATTCTGACTTTTCTAGGTTGTCCTTAAAGAGTCTTTTGTCCATCCTTCCCTTTGGAGGTTTGCGATGTTGCCGAAGAAAGCTCAGGTAACCTGCCTGTGCTAAAGAAGAAGAGTATGTAAGTTGTGAGATCACCTTTCTTAAGAATGGATCCCATCTTCCACATTGTATTATTTACCAAAAGCAGTTCATAGGGCAGTAGCAGAAGTCCCTGACTGAGCATTGTGGTGGTCATGAGATAAAAGATAAAATCATGGAGTTTCCTCTGTCCATTCACTCAGGGAAACTTGAACTCATTCTATGAAGTAGCTGGGCTTTGTCAAGAGGAGTGGAGAACACCTCTGAGAAGAGTGCGTAGCCAGGGAATTACAGCATCATCCTGGAACAGGGCAGATGGTCATATGAAGCCCTCTGGTTGAGAAATGGAGCTTCTGCAGGCGTGCAGGAGCTGGTGAGTAACTCAGTGAAACAGCAGTGGCATCGGTGTGATGTGGTTTGGCCTGAAAGGAGACGCATGCAGCCTGCTCTGGGAGGAGCACACTCTAGCACTCCAGCAGGTCCTGCAAGGGATTTAGGTGGATGAAAGCCTGTTGTGGGGAGCCCAAGGAGGGCTGGGTATGAGCTTGGTGTGCAGCCCAGCTCAAGTGGTGGCATGTGTGGATGCTGAGCTGTGTGGGCAATGCTACTGCAGGAAACAGAGATGCATAAAGAGTTAGGGATTAGGTATATCACCTCTTTCAATGAAGGCACCCAAAGGGCATGTTCCAAAAGGTAGCTGAGCTGCTCTTTCACTCCTGCCAAAAGAGGGGAGTCTCTCTTCACCACTCAGCTCCTGGTTAGATCTTTGCCGAACCAGTTCCCTCCAGTGACTGCAGCAGTGGTGAGCTATCAGAGCAAGTATCTCACGGGACTTCATCCCATCAGGTGCTGGCAGCAGTTCACAATGAAAAATGGGATCCTTGCATCTAGGGTACTGTGCTGGCACCTTCTCTGCCAAGCAGTTCTATTTACCATGAGCTCCCGTTTGCAGTTTCTGAAGGATCTGGAAGAAATCACAAGAGTGGAGGTTATGAGGGGGGACATATTCCAGGCTTTGCTTTGTTACCACATTGCCTCTTCCCAGCAAAATGGATTGCCAGTGGGATTCCCTGACTCGATCCAGCTCTCATGTTAACTCTGGTAAGTGTGTGTAAATGGAAGAATGAGCGTGGCATGTCAGATAACAGTTCAGTTTTCAGTTTTTTGTAGAAGACCTGTGTGTCAGGTTGGAAAAAGCCTCTGCAGCCCACTTGGGTGGGAGTGCTGCTGAATTGCTTTTCCTGGTTCTTTATTTGCTCCGTATTCCTCTATGTTGTATCCAGCTGTCCAGCCTGTGTTTTGGGGAGGATCTGATCGTCACTGTGACTCTGCGGGTCACATAGCAAAGCCCCCCTTAAAGCAGTGTATCTGTCACAATAATATGCTTCCAGTGCACAGAAAAGAAATCTGATAAAAAAGTGACATAATAAAAGATAAGCTGTGTTAACCAAAGACGTTTTCTGTGTATCACACAAAAAGGTGGTGTATTTCATAACACAGCAGAGCACACTTCATCAGAATCCCAGGGAAGAAGCATACCTGCTAAAAGAATAACATTTTGGTGCCAGGGAAGTTAGACATTTAATAGACCTCCACTGAATTTTGCAGTACATTCAGACTTGGCTAAAATGTAATGGCAACACGTTGTAGAAGCCAGTTCTCCTTAGGGCTTCATATTGCAACAATGGAACTATAAATGATGTTACTGAAGTGGGAAGTGTCAGAAGGCAAGTAGGATGTCATTTCAATTTGGAGGTGCTTTTGATTAGTCGGCCTGTCTGAATGCTGAGCTCTCCAGGAGAAAATCCCATCAGGCTGCTTTTTAGATACTTGAAGGGGAGGAAGTCTGTGCTCTTACAAGCCTGGTTGTAATGGATCCTGCTCCTTATCCAGATCCACTCTGGCTAGAACAGAAGGTCAGGGAGAGAGCCGATTTTTGTGCATGCCCCTATCCCCTGGCAGCTGCTGCAGTGCTGCCTTGCTGCAAGGCAGCTTGGATGGATGGGACAGGGATCACTGTCTTCCCTTAACTTGTCTCCCACTGGCCCTTCTTTCCCAAGAGAAACCTCAGCTCAGTGTTTTAAATGGAAACTGTTCCTAACACTGTCAGCCTCTAGTGAAAAAAACCCCAAACTCAAAAAGAGCATGGTGTTTCATGCTTGCAGTTGAGGATTTGGAAAATACAACCTGCAGCATGGTGGAGATTGGCAATCTCTTGCAATATCTTTCATGGACACTTACTTTCTGCAGCATTCAGAAGGGAAAAGACCTGATTGTCTGGTGCTTTTGTGTTACTTTAGAAGGGATCTTCCTATAGCAGAACTGGAGTTGTTTCTAACAGACAAAGCTGTAACCAAGTCTTGTGTAATCTGACTACAGGAGAAAAGCCAGTTGTATATACATGCCTCCCTTCTCTGCCCTTGGCTCCCCACATCTACTGGTCCCCACTCCAAAAGGAGACTGCAAGGGAAGAGGATGGCTGAATGGGATAGGGACAGTGAGTGGTGCTCTTGGCTGGCACCAGAGGGGACCATGCCACCAGCAAAAAGACAGAACTTCGTCTGCAAGGCTCTTCTACCTTGCAGTAGAAAATCTTAGAATCATAGAATAGTTAGGGTTAGAAAGGACCTTAACAACATCCAATTCCAACCCCCCAACATCTCACACTAAACCATGTCACCCAAGGCTCTGTCCAGCCTGGCCTTGAACACCACCAGGGATGGAGCATTCACAGCTTCCCTGGGCAACCCATTCCAGTGCCTCACCACCCTTACACTAAAGAACTTCTTCCTTACATCCAATCAAAACTTCCCCTATTTAAGTTTGAACCCGTTACCCCTTGTCCTATCACTACAGTCCTTAATGAATTGTTCATCCCCAACATCCTTATAAGCCCCCTTCAGATACTAGAAGGTTGCTATGAGGTCTCCACTCAGCTTCTCTTCTCCAGTTTGAACAGCCCCAACATTCTCAGCCTGGTTCCATATGGGAGCTGCTCCAGCCCCTGATCATCATTGTGGCCTCCTCTGAACTTATTCCAACAGCTCCATGTCCTTTTTATGTTGAGGACACCAGAACTGCACACAATGCTCTAAGTGAGGTCTCACAAGAGCAGAGCAGAGGGGCAGGATCACCTCCTTTGCCCTGCTGGTCACGGTCCCTTTGATGCAGCCCAGGATACGGTTGGCTTTCTGGGCTGCGAGCGCACACTGAAGCTGGCTCATGTTCATTTTCTCATCGACCAACGCCCCCAATTCCTTCTCTGCAGGGCTGCTCTGAATCTCTTTTCAAATGATTCTTAATGAGGATTTGTTTCATTCTGTGTTCTGAAGTCAATAGGTTTGTTTTCTCTTCCCTCTCCTATTTTTGGAGTCATAAATTTACAGTTTTCTAACCATGGAGGGAAGAACTGGTTAAATGAAGGAGAGTGGAAGTCCTTCCTGGGCCCGGGGGATGGCTGAGGTGTACGTGCAGCATGTGGAGTGGTGGGATATGGATCTGCAGAGTGCTGTCCATGTGCCTGGAGTGACGAGTGGGAGTTTTCACCATCAGCACTTAATGCTGATGCTCCAGAGCCTACGCTGCGCTTGCGGGCTCACGGGGGAGGCTAAAATAGATTCTTGGCACATGGTCTTGGATCTTGGATCCTCTTTGCTTAATAGATTGCTCTGTCTCCCCAGCGATACCACTGCAGCTGCAAGCCACAGCGGCTTTTTGGCTGAAATCCTCTCGGTTTTAAGGAGAGAATACTGGATAGATCTCCTCAGCAGGAGCATGACTGAATGCTCTCCTTCCACTCCAGCCTGGGAGAGTCCAGTTCTGCTGACCTGAGGGACACAGCTCCTCATGTCCCAGGCTCTGGAGAAGAGAGAAATAGTGTGTGCAAAAGTGTGCGGTTTATATAGAAAGATTTGAGGTCTTTGGCCAAGAGGCTTTCTTATGCCTTCTTTGGCTTTTGGAAGCTGCTGAGTTTATTTTTATCTGTGTGAGCTGGCCTGTTCTTTTTAATATTTGGCAAAGGTGGCTAGAGGCCTGGATAGACACTTTTTTATATTTCATATAAACCTAAACAAATACATTCAATAAAGGTCCTTTCACCTCCAGGTTGGTGGTTTAACTCCAGCCGTGCTTGGGAACAGAACTGTTTAAGCAATAAAAATAAAACATCTCCTGATTTATGAATAGAAGTGTCAAGTTTTGACTCGTTCTGATTACTGGCATCACATTATTTGTGAACATTCAGACAACTGCCAGAAATTCATGAAACACGTTTGTGAATCCCAGAAGTTTCATAAGCTTCAGCCTGAGTGATGATTTGCTTTCTGGTGCAGAAGTGGGCTGGCTCAAGCAGTATAAAAAGAACAGCTAGCTAGTGCTCAGGTCCCATAGTAATAGTAATGAGATGCAAAGGTTCTTGTTTCTGTGAAGACAGTAACAGTTCTGCTCCAGTTTGCACCAAACACTGGGTTTGAGAAAGCCAAGGAAGAAGGGACCCAGCTTGACTTTCATATCTTACACTGTTGTTGAGAAAAAGAAGTAAATCTGTTTTTTTGCTTGAGATCTGAATTGTTGCATTGGAGAAAACATAGCAATGATAATGCAAGGTAGTGCTTGTCAAGTATGGGAGGTGGGGAAAAGGCAGAGCTGTGGCTCAGAGCTCTGTGCAAGACAGAACAGAGAGCTGCTTCCTGACAAAAAGCAGATCAGCAGCTCTGTGAATTTGTACTAGTATTAAAGTGCCTTAAAAAGCATGGGGATTTGGCAAATTTGTATGGATTTCACTCCAGTAGTAGGGATGCTGCAAGGGAGCTGGAGAGGGGCTTTGGAGAAGGGCCTGTAGGGACAGGACAAGGGCAATGGCTTTAACCTGCCAGAGGGGAGACTGAGATGAGCTCTTAGGCAGAA